>CAIGQQ010034334.1:686833-708098 GCA_903798035.1 Danio albolineatus
ATGTACTGTAATATGTATTGAACTTTACCTTAGGAGAGTTTAAAGTTTCATTTTGTAAATTACTGTATATGTTACAGCAAATCTTTAAAATACTGTAAATACAGCAAGATAAATGGTGCTGTAAATATAAATATTGTATATTTGCTTATGGCTGTAATTGATTAACAGTAAGTTATTAAAATGTAATATGAATTGAATTTTACCATAGGACATTAATGCAATCTGTTACTGTATTTTAAAGTTGCATAGTGAAAATCACTGTGTATTTTACAGTAAAGACATACAAGATAAATGGTGCTGTAAATACAGTAATCAGTGTAGCTCTGATTTAACTTAATCAGCAATGTGCACTGTGTTTTACAGCTGCTGGATCACAGACCCTCTCATCTTGTATGGCGTGAACCTTTCCTACTTGTCAATCGTGTTCCTGTTCAACACATTAATCCTGATCACAGTGACCAGACAGATCTTCAAGCTGAAGCAAGTGGACAATACGAATAAGTTCAAATCCCTGAAGGATGCCATCACGGTGCTGGGGCTCATGTGTCTGCTGGGTTCTTCATGGGGTTTGGTCTTTCTTGGCTCTGGATACATCAACTACCCTATACTCTACCTGTTCTGCATTTCAAATACAATGCAAGGTAGGTTTTTCTGATGAGAGCTAATCACAAAAGGCTTAGCCATGGGTTCACACATGTAATTTAAAACTGGAGGTACTGTGAAAACTTTTCACAAGCACTCACTGTAAAAAAACAAACAAACAAATTAAAAAAATATTCTGTTAATTAATATTTTCTATATATTTCATGAATCACTGTTTTTATTTATTTATTTACAGTTATAAATTGCATTATGGTAGTAATATAAACCTTGACCTCTGGTTTGTCAGCTTTTGGTTAAAATTTAACTCTGCAGAGTGTTAACTTTAACTCTGCAAAGTGATGACTGCACTTAACAAAGTGACTTTTATTGACATAGTAGCTATATTTTGTACAAGAAATAATATAGATAAGCAGTCACCAAAACATTATAGCATTTCAAACTATT
Source organism: Danio albolineatus (assembly GCA_903798035.1). NCBI lineage: Eukaryota > Metazoa > Chordata > Actinopteri > Cypriniformes > Danionidae > Danio > Danio albolineatus. Next base: position 687,881 of record CAIGQQ010034334.1, read on the forward strand.
AAAAATGTCAATAAAGGTCACTTTCAATTGTTTATTTTTAATTAAGACAGAAAATAGCATTATGAGTATACATCAGTACATGAATAATTTTATCTATTTCTCATTGAATATAAACTATATACACTCACCGGCCACTATATTAGGTACACTTTACTAGTACCGGGTTGACTCCCATTTGCCCTCCGAACTGCCTTAATCTTTTGTGGCATAGATTCAACAAGGTACTGGAAATATTTCTTAGTTCATATTGACATGATAGCAGGAACTGCAGATTTGTCGGCTGCACATCCATGATGCGAATCTCCCATTCCACCACTTCCCAAAGGTGCTCTATTGGATTGAGCTCTGGTGACTGTGGAGGCCATTTGAGTACTGTGAACTCATAGTCATGTTCAAGAAACCAGTCTGAGATGATTCACGCTTTATGACGCTAGTTATCCTGCTGGTAGTCATCAGAAGATGAGTACACTGTGATCATAAAGGTAAAGACATGGTCAGCAACAATACTCAAGTAGGCTGTGGCATTGACACAATGCTCAATTGGTACTAATGGGCCCGAATGTCGCAGCAGAAATTGAGACTCATCAGACCAGGCAACATTTTTCCAATCTTCTATGATCCAATTTTAGTGAGCCTGTGTGAACTGTAGCCTCAGTGTCCTGTTCTTAGCTGACTGGGGTGGCAGAGTGTGGTGTCTTCTGCTGCTGTAGCCCATCCGCCTCAAGGTTTGATGTGTTGTGCATTTAGAGATGATCTTCTGCATGTTGTAACCATAGACTGTAAAAAATATGGACGTAGTATCCGTGACGTCACCCATAGGTTTCTGATAAACCCAAAAGAAGCTACTAGTAGGCGTGGCCAACCGTCGCCATTTTGTTCGCGCGTCATCGCACCAACCGAGGCATACCAAACAAGGGCAAAGAGGCGGAGCGTGGGCGGAGCGTGAGCGGAGCTACGGGACGCATGCTGGCATTGGAAGAAAGCGTGAATTACATCCAAATACTTTAGTTATAGTCTGTGTTAGTAAATGCAAGGCTATTTAGGAAATCCAGGCAGAACACTGTATGACAACGCTTCAGATGACGATTTTATAGCCTACAGCTGATCAATCTGTCAGATTCTGGAGTGCATCAGAGTAATAAATTATCCTAAATAAAGCAATTACATGTATAGAGATGGTATAAGTAAATAATTTCACTCACCTGGGAAACGTGAGTCCACGTGAATGGTTTGTGAGCACAATTAAGCGCACACAGCATGCCATATTATCTGATAATGGTAGGAAATAATTCCAAAAGGCAACTGACTGTGTAAAGCCATATAAAACAACACAAAAACACGATGAATCAGGCGGAATCAGCTGAGGTGACGTGATGGCGACCAGCGGGACTAGCTGTCACTCAAGTGGCCACGCCCTTAATTATGCAAACTTAATTTAGCTTAATATAAAGGAAACGGGTGAGTTATAAAAAAATTCACCCCCCTCACAGTTGTCATGAAGGGTAATATAAGCTATATGAACCAAAATTGTTCTTTGTACCAGGCTGTAAACACCTTTTTTCTGCTGTAAAATTGGACATTTCACCAGTGGGCTCATTGGAGATTTGCTCTATTATGGAGCCAGGACAGCCAGGACTAGCGGAATTTTCGATGAATTGCAAGTTTAAGTTACTTCCGTATTGGCTTCCCGAGGGAGAGCGGGAGGTTGCCGCTTGGTTGTAACGAGTGACCTCTGGCATGAACAAAGCATTTGCACTCACAGAACTGCCACTTACTGAATATTTTCTCTTTTTTGGACTATTCTCTGTACCCCCTAGGGTTGGTTGTGCGTGAAAATCCCAGTAGATCAGCAGCTTCTGAAAAACTCAGACCACCCCATCTGGCACCAACAACCATGCCACGTTCAAAGTCACTTAAATCACCTTTCTTCCCCATTCTGATGCTCACTTTGAACTGCAGCAAACCGTCTTGACCATGTCTACATGCCTAAATGCATCGAGTTGCTGCCATGTGATTGGCTGATTAGAAATTTGTGTTAACAAGCAGTTGGAAACGAGTACCTAATAAAGTGGCCAGTGAGTGTATTTGCAGTACACAAAACACATTAAACAGTTATATTCATTAAAATAAGTGTTTGGTCACCTAACATCTTTAGGAACAAAAACATTATACAATTAAATTCAAATGAGATATTGCAAAAAATAATTCTGCTAAATTTAATATACTTATAGTTCTCTTGGTTTTTCCTCATTATTAAAAATTTATTTAATACTTTCCTTAACATATTCAAATGGCTGTACTAATTTTTGCACTATGATTTTAAGTTATTTTGTTAAATTATTTCCTGTTATGGCTCACTGACTAATCTTACTAATACGATAATACAGTTACAGTAATTCATGGCATTTTTTATTTTTGGCAGGGTTTTTTATATTTCAGTGGACTTGCCGGACAACAAGGCCAGAGAAAAAGAAAGCAGCTCATGTCAAGTCTTTATCCACTGACAACAGCACCATGGAAAAACCAAAGCAATAGGAAATCCCTAACATTTAAAATCCTGCATCCGAACCGCATCTGGGGGTGATCAAAATATTTCACTGCCACTTTTTAGGACATGCCAGGCACACTAGTGAACAAGGTGGCTGCTGTCTGTAAGTGTTTAAAGCCACAGGGGACAATTCAGGCAATTCTTTCACTCATATTCATTCATTCCTCCGTTGTAGTGGACATTATTAGTTGATTAACATATGGAGGAGAGAATATGTCAGCTTTCTTCAGTCAACTTTGTTTGTTTTAAATCTGTATATCCGCCTTTTGTCTGCGTAGATATTGTATTTTGTTTGTTTTTGTGGTTTGGGGTGAACAAACCTTTTAAAAAGGATGTATAGATGTATCCAGATTTTTAGATTTAGTTTCATTATTTAGTGTATGGGGTTGCAGCAGAAGGATTTCATTTTGTACTAATCACATGTAGCTCCTGTTGTATTTTTTTTCTATACTGTATACATTTATTAAACTGCATATTTAATATAGTTTCCTTAAACAACAATGTTTTGAAATCAAAAATACTGTAAATACACTGCTTTTCATTAGATCTACAAGTCATTCAGTGGGATTATTGAGTCAATGCAAAAATATATAAAACAAAGCGTTCCTGTTCAGAGAATTGATGTGGCAAAAATATGTTATCTTGATTAATTTCAACGAGTTGCATTTCTCATATCTGTTAAGTTCAAAGTGATGTATTAACCGAACTATGACAAATAAATGCAGTGAACAAAACATTTATTTATCTTGTTAATGTTAGTTCATGACAATAAAGTCATGCATTTTTAGTTCATATTAACTCACATTAACTATTGTCAACAAGTATAATTTTGATTTTAATAATGTATTAGTAAATGTTGAACTGTGATTATTAAATTCTGTATATTTGTATGTAGTAATATTAACTAATGAAACTAATGAAAATTAAATTACATTTAATTTAAAAAGAGATTTTTATTTTAGCAAAATTTACACGTTAATACTTATTTATTTATTATAGTATTCTAAAACTTACATATATTTAAAACATACAATTTTTTAATTAAAATTTTGCCTGTTTGTAAATAAATGTGCAAACGTTTAAAAAGTCATTTTAATATTTGTACAATATTAACTTTGCAACCTTAGTGCTTAAATTTAAGTGTTGACTATATGTATTTGCTTCCACCTTGTGGCCAGTAAAGGTGTAGTGGTATTTGGCTAATAAAATGGGTTGGGCGCCAGGGGTAAAAAAAAACCACAGTATCTCAAATAATTCAATTTAAATAAAAAATTAAAATAATAATAAGTTTCAACAAATGCATGATTTAATCCAGTAAACCAGAATCAAATATTCAACGAAACAACCAAATCAATATATTAATAAAGAAGAAAAACAACAACAAAAAAAAACAACAACAAAGTAAACAATCCTTAACTTCAACACATTTTAGTTTAGCTCATCATAAACCATTCATTCATTTTCTTGTCGGCTTAGTCCCTTTATTAATCCGGGGTCGCCACAGCGGAATGATCTGCCAACTTATCCAGCATTTGTTTTACGCAGCGGATGCCCTTCCAGCCGCAACCCATCTCTGGGAAACATCCATACATTCTCATTCATACACATACATTAAGGACAATTTAGCTTACCCAATTCACCTGTACCGCATGTTTTTGGACTTGATGGGGGAAACCGGAACACCCGGAGGAAAAACACGCAACCACAGGGAGAACATGCAAACACAGAAATGCCAACTGACCCAGCCGAGGCTCGAACCAGCAACCTTCTTGCTGTGAGGCGAACGTGCTACCCACTACGCCACCGTGGTGCCCCCCATCATAAGCCAAACAAACTTAAATGTCCAGGCCCAGGCACAATGCCTATTAATTACCTTTTACAAAACAATCAACGGGTGATAAATTAAACTACCATAACAATATAAATCAAGTAAATCACTTCAGAATGTTCAAAAAAACATATTAATAAAATTTACTCACACACAAATGATAATAATAATAATAGTAATAATAATAATAATTATTATTATAATTATAATAATAATAATAATTCAAGGCCAAAATCAGCACACCTTAAACTTCTATAACTCAATCTTATAATTTTTTACATAGTAGATTTTCCATTTGTGCAAGCTGAACAATCGTGGAATCAATGCACTTTGAAATACACTGAATACTGAACTCAAATGACTATTATTGATCAACAGAAAATTATCATGGGCTGTAATTTACTTTTTGAAAATGGAATGTCGTTGCTTTAAAATCAGATTTATTATTATTATTATTATTTATTTTTTTATTTTTTTTATTATTATTATTTTTTTTTATTATTATTATTATTATTATTATTATTATTATATCCAGACTTTGACATTTAAAAACAAAGTACACCCTAATTTTAGCCCACGAGTACCAGAATATATCTTAAAACTTGAAATGTATATATCTAAAAATGGAAAGTTCAAGAAAGAATGCATCTTAAAATGGAAAGTTCAAGAAAGAATTTATCTTAAAATTGAAAGTTCTGCACCAAATTATCACAATTAAGTGCACTGCATGATGCTACATACTGATTCAGAAAATAAACAAGATTACACACATAAATAAACAAAAACTAATACAGGTATGAAAAAAGTTGCAAGAGAAATATAGTTCCTGAAGTCCAAGCATATTATCAAGTAAAGATAACAAGCCAAAATTAAACTAATTGTCAAACAAAGGTGCATTTGAAGGAAATCTTTAATTTAATGTTCATTTGTTTTTTTAAGCATTAGCAGAACACCTTCATCTGCATTTTAAGGACTCAAAGAGATGGATTATTGCAGTAGAATGGCTGGAAGTACAGGAGTGGACTATTACGTAAAGTTTAAGTACCAATTCCATCTATTTACTACTGGCTAATAACCTGCCTATTATTGCGATATAATAGCAGTGCTATTAATACTTTATTGAGCTAAAAGTCACAAGAAAATGAGAAGTGCATCATAAAATATATTATTGTATCGGTGATGCTGCTTTTGGAAAGGTGATTAAAAAAGCCTTACAGGTTTGTAATGGCTTACAAAGGTACTGTAACAGCCCAGCAGGCACGGGATATCAACTTGACACCAGATTGACGTCATGGGAGGTGTCATTTTGTTAGGAAAAGGAAATTAGGCTGACGTCAATGTCAGACATTGCATTTTGGTCATTTTCTAACGCAACCTAAAAACAACAAAATATCAACATCTAATGATGTTACAGCTTGACGTTGTGTTGACGTTACTAATATGATGTTTATCAGATGTTGGATTTTGGTTGCCATCCCTCACAGCAAAAATTCCAGTGTTAAATATACAGTGTAATTTTTATTGGTGTTGTTCAGTGTTAAAACCGGAGTACATTTTAATCCATGATTGTGAAAGAGCGTATATTGTTATAGAGCGTAAAGTGTTATTTTAGTGTTAAACCTTTACCCTATATGCAGTTCTTTCTGACAAACAGTGATCAAACAAGTATGTTTTATGAGTCTTGATAATATAATAAATTACAAGATATAATAAATTAATTATCATCAGAAGCAGTGTACTATATGCACTCAGCTTATATACACATGCATAATCCAATTAGATTTATTTTTCATTAAATAAAGTTAGTAATGTACAAATTTAACATATCAACACTTGGAAGAGTAACACACTACAGCTTGATGTAAGAATAAACTCTTACTGTGTTAAAATGAACTCTGTGAGTAATGTACACATTTCACACTTTAGAAAGTGTTATTTTAACTCCAAAATGGAGGGAGTCATATGTACACCCAAGGAGTGTGAAGTTAAACTCAAACTGAGTTAAATGTACACAGATTTTTTTGCTGTGCTTACAAATAAATGTCAGCATTTGACGTCATTATGACGTTGGTCTAATGCCCCATTCACACGGGGTGTCAGCGTCAACGCTTCCCATTCACTTTGAATGGGTGACGTCAGGCTTTGCCGAACTGCATTGTGGATCCGTCTGCGCCGCTTCAGTGGCGATGCTCGCTGCAGGAGTTTAGGACTTTCTCAAATTTTCTCAACAAAAGCGTCAGCCAATCAGATCGCTGTATGCAAATACACCAACCCAGACAGTAGCCGAATGTTGACTAACTTCATTGGCTGACGCTGCTCCACAACAAAAAACTCAGTGTACATTTAACTCAATTTGAGTTCAACTTAACACTCATTGGGTGTACATATGACTCCCTCCATTGTGGTGTTAAAATAACACTTTCTAAAGTGTGACATTTGTACATTACTCACAGAGTTCATTTTAACACAGTAAGAGTTTATTCTTACATTGAACTGGAGTGTGTGTTACCCTTCAAAGTGTTCATTTATTATCTTTTTTTCTGTATTATCAATTGGTGTGTGTTTGTGTGTGACATAACAGCGATCAAATATGTTGAAAATAGTTTTAATTTATCAAATGTTCATTAATCTTTTTTACAATACCTTCAGCTCTTTGCATTTTAAAAAGCAACAAGACATGTGTCAAGTTTAAGTGAAACATACTGGTTTGATCACTGTTTGTCCGAAAGAACCGGTTCGAGTAAAAAAACTGGACTTCCCATCACTAGTGGGAAACACACTGCATATTGGGTTAAAAGTTTAACACTGAAAAAAAACTCTTAAATATACGCTCTTTCACACTCGTGGATTAAAATGTACTCCGGTTTGAACACTGAACAACACCCAAACAAATCACACTGTATATTTAACACTGAGATTTTTGCTGTGTAGGACGATCGTGTCAGCCCCAACTTCAGACACACCCTCTGTCAAGCGTTGACGCTGAAGCCCCATGTGAATGGGGCGTAAGACATTGGCTCAACGTTGGATTTTGGTCACTTTCCAACGTGACCTTAAATTAACAAAATATCAACGTCACATTGTTATTGGACTTCAAAATAACATTGTCCTTAGACGCTAGTGACCTAAATCTAATCTAATATTAATCTCTTATGACGTTGTGTGTCTGCTGAGAGTACTGTAAGCATATATTTCTATGTATAAATAGAGAGATTGTAGTAATACAGCTGGTAGGAACCAAAATGTTCCATTCCATGTATTTATTTTCTATACCATGTAAAACTTAACTAAAATTTTGACAAAATGAAATGGCCTGCCCAAAGTCCTGACTTAAACTTAATAATCTTTCAGCAAAGTCAAAAAAATCAACAAAGTCATTGCTAAGAAAGCTACGGTCAAGAACTGTGAAAGAAACTGGAAGAAGATAGAATATGCAATATTCTAGAAATCACAGAATTAAAAAATGCCAATTGTCAGCAGTCTTGGAATCAGTGTGTAATGCTTGAGAGCTACACAGTATTTTTTTTTTTCATTTTACATTAGTGAAACATTTGTGTGTTCATGCTAAATGTTCCAAAAAGAACAAGTGCACTGGACTAAATGTAGACACCTCATGCGCCATCTCATGACTTTTTGATCAGGGTGGAGCTTGCTGAAAAGGATAGTTCACCCAGAAGTGGACATTTGTCATTTACTTCACGCGTCACTTGTCACAAACCAGCTTGAACCAGTTGAACACAAAACAAGATATCTATAAAAACAAAAAACACTGACATCCGAAGTATTTGTTTTCCCTACTATTAATATCAATGGTTACTGCTTTCCTCAGAATATCCTGTTTGTGCACTATTAACAATTTCCTGTAGAATTTACAGTAACTTACTGGCAGCATTTCATTAAAAACACAGTTAAAAATTACTGTATTAACAATTATAGAACCATTTATCTTGCTGTATATGTATTTACAGTACTGTATATCTTAACTGTAGAAGATAGACTTCTCACATGTAATATATTTTCATACAGTAAAATAAAGAATACTTGTAAGTCATTGTTCATTTGTCTATTTATTGTAAAACAATCCAAATGTTTAGTTGTTGTACATATCAGTAAACATGTTCACCAAAAAAAAAAAAAAAACCTCATACCGGATTGGAACCAGTTGAGGATGAATAAATTGCGAGTAAATTTTTCTTTTCTCATCTCTTTAATGACACAATGACATGTACTCAGCTCTGTCATTTGGAATACTTTTTCGTATGTACCCTATGAGTCAATAGGAAAATTCATACAAATTTTCCTGTAAACAATTTGCATTGAATTTATTTTTTGGTTTGTAATTTTCATACGTACACATCAGTCTATGTAACCGCCTGTTCTGTGTTTTTAGCTGATATGATTGTCACCTGTGTGCTCTTTTCTTCTCTGCTGATGCACCAAATTGCAGGAAACCTAAATTGATCAACCAAAAAATGGTGTTTACGGATGAGAGAGAAAAAATGATCAAAAACGTGAGCTTAAAAAATGGCTTTACTTCACTGCACTGTCACTAAAGGAAGCACAGCAATGGGAAAAACAGAGAGTTTTATATTGCTCTACATTACGGCAACATTTTCAGATGGAGACTGTTAAATCAGTTAACAGTACTGACCATGTTGTCTTATAGCAAACAAAGCATCTTAATTGAAAATAGACAATTTGACTTTGTTGAAAAAAATTTAGGTTTAGGTCAGTACTCTGGGCAGGCCATTACATTTTGTCAATGTTTTCTGCTTTAAGGAATTACAAACTCAAGATACAAGATATAAGATACAAGATCCTCAAGATACAAGATAATGCAGAGAATCTCAATTGACAATCGGTTCAACACTGCACTGTGCGCCAATTGAGCACTGAAGAGTATGAACATTTCGTCATACAGTGTCTCAACATTTAGGAGACTTTGGAGAAAACCCACCCAGCAATGACCAAACCATCGGCAGAACGAATCAAAAGGCCTTGACTAACTTTTGCTGAGGAGCATGTGGTGTGGACAAAGAACTGGTCCAAAGTTCACTTTGTTTTGGTCCGATGGGTAACATTATCATAAAACTGCGCAAATACTAAACCCAAACTGTGTAAAGAAGTCTGCAAAATGTAGAGGAGAAAGTGTCATGGTTTGACAGTGGTTTCTGCAGCAGCAGTTGAGCTTCTGATAAATTTACATGGCAGCATGAATGCAAATGTTTATTAGAAGCTCCTTTACAGTACAATGAGCCTCATTAGTCAGCAAAATAGGTAAAGCAGTTCCTTGAAGCTAAAAACTATAATAAATGAAGTGGCCAGCCCAGAGTCCTGACCTAAACTTTAAAAACTTAGGAAAATCCTTGGAAACAAAGTCATTGCTAGGACAGGTACAGTCATGAATCATGAAAAAAACTGAAAGAAGGGAGAACAAGGACACAGCAGGTCAATGTGAGAGACTAGTGAAGTCCTGTTAAAGCAAATTCGGACTAAAGTCATCCAAAGCAAGGTCCTGTATAAGTCATGCAAATGTCCGACTGCTTAACCTTCAGAAATTTTCATTTTAATCTTATTTCCAACCAACTTTGATTGAAGCCATTGAAGGAAGATAAAAATGTGCACAAAAATAACACTCTTCTTTGTTGTTTCAGCTGGAAACATATATTACTGTAAAGTAGAAAGTAAAAACATCCAGTTCACACAGGTTTTAATGGATTTAAATGGAATTGAAATAGAGCCGGTGAGGGCAGGGGCTTTCGGATTTTGATGCTGAAAGACTCAATAGCTTTAAAAATGTCCATTTGCTGCAAGGCTGAGTACAAGTATAAAGTGTATAGTGAGTCATCGGGTACAATTTATTTATTTTATCCATGAGGCAATAGGAAAATTCAACTAAATGTTCCTGTTAACAATTTGCATCAGATACATCTTTCTGTTGATAATGTCCAACAAATTATTTCCAGGAATTGTCACCACCAGCCTGACCTGTCAATGTAAAGCAGATACATTTAAAAACTGAGTTTTAATGGTTGTTCAAACTACTTTTTTTTAAATGAGCTGAATCAACACACTTCTTGTGTCTTTTTAAACTCTTTTTTAACTTAATAGTTTTATGTGTAGTCCACTTGAATTAGCAAAAACAATTAAGTTTACCGATTTTTGTTAGGACAAAATGAAGGAATTGTGTGGAACCCAGCATGTTTTCACACTGTAAATCCATGCTTTCTGGTGTTGATTCTGAATTTAGCAGCAGAAATCAACACTTGTTAAACCAGGCAAACTTTTTCCAATTTCCCATTGTTCAGTTCTATTGAGCGGTGTAAACTGTAGCCTTATTTTACTGTTTTTAGCAGATACTATTATTTGTATTATTTCAATATGAGCAATATCACACTATTAGTGGTGGGAGGGTGCATTGGCACAAGACAGCAGGCTGAGTGCCTTAGGGCATACTCACACTATGTACAGTTCCCTTGAACCGGGCCAAAGCATGCTTGTCCCCTTTCCCATCTCCCCGACGGCCTGCAATCACATTACATTCGGGCATGAGCACGCTAACGTCATCGATGATGAGCTGTTGAAGTTCTCTCGCTCAGCACAGTGGAGATTTCTTCATATGGTTGTAGTGGTTTGATATGCAGTGCCTGTCAGGGTTCTGCCACTCCAGTCTTGTAAATTCTTGTTTTGGTGGAAACCACATTCTCTGTCTAGTCCTCTGTGTTGTCATTGTGTCTCTGTTTGAGTGCCAGTTGTGGGCGCGCTTGGACCTTGCGCGCTCCAGATTGATACAGATGAGTTGGGTCTGGGCGTGTTCGCTCTCGTCCTCGTGATCGTTTGTCTGTGGCGTGCTGTTTCATTCCCAGCGCCTTAAGTCTAGTTGGTATCGGTTCCAGGTGGTGCTGGGTTGAGACATGCACGCTGCGTGTGTGAGCGCACGGTAAGATTTTTTCATTTTATTGTGTGCTTGTGTCTTGTGTTCAGTCCTCTGTTGCGTTTAGCACGTGGTGTGTGTGTTTACATGTCCTCATGCGAGCACGCAGTTAATGAGTTCTCTCATTGGCTGCGTGTTCTAGTCTTTATGTGAGCACATGGCTTGTGTTGTCATGTGCTCTCCCGTCTATTGTCTAGCCCCACCCTCCTTGTTAACCCATTATTAGTCTATTATGTTCACCTGTTTGTTTGTTAATCATTTCTGCTTTAAATTCTCCTCATGTCTGCTGTCCTGTGCCAGTTAGGCGTCAATGATACCCCAGTCTTGTCGTGTTCTCCTGCCTTGTTTATTTTTTTTATTAATGTTTTTCCCACTCTATGTAGTTTATTTTGCTGTTTGTTTTATTTTACTACTAATAAATACTAATTTTTTGTTCTGCAATTGAGTCCTCGTCCTTTCCCCAACCACCAAACTTGACAGTGACACACTGTTAAATTTTTCGCCAAACAGATCAGCCACTTTTGACGCTCATAAACAATCATCAAGTCCTCGTGCTGCAGGAAGATTTGCTGAAGTTGCAGCTGTCGTGCAGTGAGGGGTTTGTGTCTTTAATAGCAAAACTGCTCTGCGGCCCAGTTTACAGAGAAAGGGGGATCATGCTCTGCTTTAGTATGTCACAGTACATGACACTCTCACCGCCATGTTTGACAGTAGACAAGACACACTTGTCTTTGTACTCCTCAACTGGTTGCCGCCACACACGTTTGACACCATCTGAACCAAACCGGTTTATCTTGGTCTCATCAGACCACAGGAAATGGTTTCAGTAATCCTGGTCCTTAGTTTGCATGTCTGCAGCAAATTGTTTGTGAACTTTCTTGTGTATCGTCTTTAGAAGAGGCTTCCTTCTAGGACGACAACCATGCAGACCGATTTGATGTAATGTGATGCGTACGGTCTGAGCACTGACATGCTAACCTCTCATCCCTTCAGTCTCTGCAGCAATGCTGGAAGCACTCATCCATCTGTTTTTCAACGACAATCTTTGGATGTGACGCTGAGAACGTGCACTCAACCTCTTTGGCCGACCATGGCGAGGCCTGTTCTGAGAAGAACCAGTCCTCTTAAAGCGCTGGATGCCCTGCAGCACAGTTTCAGAGTGTTGGCTATGTCCTTATAGCCTAGGCCAGGGGTGACCAACCCTGCTCCTGGAGATTGACCATCCTGCAGATTTCAGTTGCAACCCATATCAAACACACTTGCCTGTAATTATCTAGTGCTGTTCAGATCCTAACTAATTGGTTCAGGTGTGTTTGATCAGTGTAGGAGCTGAACTCAGCAGGAAGGTTGATCTCCAGGAGCAGGGTTGAGCACTCCTGGCCTAGGCCATCTTTATGTAAAGCAATAATTCGTTTTTTCAGGCCTTCTGACAGTTTTTTGCCATGAGTGAGTAGGTTGAACTTTCAGCGGCCAGGTTTGAGCGAGTGGAAGTGCTTTTTTACCAAATTTAACTTTATTTAACCTGATATCTGGTGACACCTGAGATAGTGTAACACTAATAAGTCACATGACACGGGAAAGAAAATCACTAATTGTGCTCTATTTTTACATTTTCACTTAGGGGTGTACTCACTTTTGTTGCCAGGTGTTCAGATATTACTGGCTGTGTTTTTAGTTTTTTTTTGAGGGAACAATAAATTTACCAACACAGGTTCATTCTGAAAAGGTAGTCCCATATATGTTTCTGGAGACCTCACATTATTTAGCCAGAGGTACGTGCATACCTGCCAACATTTGGTTTTGAATTCCCGGGAGATTATCAGTGGGGGCGAGGGGGGGGTGGTCATATCATTTGGGGAGATCATATAATTTTTTTTATGTTTTATTGTAACAATAACAAAATAAACACTCAACATAAAACAAACGAGCCCAAAGCAATATCCATGGCTCCTGGTGACACAATGAGGTCTTGTAAAGTGAAGCAATAACAATAAACTCTCTAAGGAATTGGACATTATTAACAATTTCAACATAATTTACAATTTTAGAGCCGTTGTGATTTCACATGCTGAGTGATGTCGTTTTTCCCACCGTGTCTGACATTAAAATCAATACGACACACCTTGCAGAAAGCGTGGGCGTCGTCAAGGTGGCTTCTAGACACAAACATGAATTCTTCCGTCCACTCATTAATTCATACATTCATTTTCTTTTCGGCTTAGTCCCTTTATAAATCCGGGGTCGCCACAGCAGAATGAACCGCCAACTTATCCAGCAATTATTTTATGCAGCGGATGCCCTTCCAGCTGCAACCCATCTCTGGGAAACATCCATATACACTCAGCCTACCCAATAAACCTATATCACATGTCTTTGGACTTGTGGGGGAAACCGGAGTATCCGGAGGAAACCCACGCAACCACGGGGAGAACATGCAAACTCTACACAAAAATGCCAAATGACCCAGCCAAGGCTCGAACCAGCAGCCTTGCTGTGAGACGGTTCATTCAGTTCGCCTTGCTGTGAGGCGAACGTGCTACTCACTACGCTACCGTGGCGCCCTGTTTTATGTTCAATCCACTTAAATTTGTAAAACCTTTTACACAACATGAAGGAATTAAGTTAACTTATTAGGTTTTTTTTCACAAATTTAAGTGGATTGAACATAAAACATAAGTTGTCCGCGAAAAAAAACTCAAGAATTGTGTTGTTCCAGCTCATTTTAAATAAATAGTTTGAACAAAAAGCAAACGTAAATGTTTTTACCTCTCAAGTTAATGTCCATACATACATACTGCAGAACAGATCAGATTACTTGTGATTCTTTACCTGCAATTCAGAATGCGGGGAAAAATACATTTACAAAAAGAAAAGATGACTCTTTGTGATCAAAAACAAATTCCTCACATGCTTTATAATGTAATGAGAGTACCAAACGTGAACAGTCTAACCAAAGCTATCTCACAAGAAATCGAAAGCATTTTACATTTTGCCAGTTTAGTGGCTAATTTGTACGAATTCGTACGAGTTCAGTCATATGGAAATGGCTGTTTCTCAATTCCAAGAACGCGGAGAACGGACTTGTGTTCTTGTGGAGACTGGTCTTGCCGGGTCATATCGGGAGAACAAACTTGGGTGACAGTGAGGACAGAGAACACGTCCTGTGAGAAATGAGATGCTGCTTTCTTCCTGATGGTCACATGACCCTCGTGCGTATTTAACCAAAAATTATTTAAACATTACAGCATCCATACAACGATTTATTGTTTTCCCCCGTTTCACAATATATACTCTGCATGAAGATTTCAGAAATATACGCTGCACATCACAAATAAAACTGATTTTAATACGAATTTCAACAAATAAACACCCTTAATGTGTTTATGCCTTTATTAAGATTTTTATGCTAATGTTTACTTTTACCTTCTCATTTAGGGAAACTCCTGAGATAAATAAATTATATCTCTGAACTTTAATAATAAATCTATATAAAATACTGTGCTTCCCACCTCCAGTCGCAATGACTTCTGGGACTTCTAGAGCGAGTTCGGTGCTCAAGTCTGCACCGATGCGTCCTCGATATCAAGAACACATCCGGGAGCTTTCACACGTCCTCTGTTCTTGCGGTCTTGAGTATTGGAACTGAACTTCGGCAGATGATGATGACGTTACACGAGAACACACAAGGCCGCTGAAGAACACATATTGAGAAACAGCCATTTAAAAAAGGAGGCGTGGCACCCAACCCCCAGCCCTAAACCCAACGGTCATTGGGTGCTGAGCAAATCGTACGAAATTGTACGAATTCATATGAATTAGCCACTAAATCAAAAGTTACAAATTGCCGTGAGATCTAAAACAACAAAAACAAGCAAAGATTATTAGAAAAACAGAAAAACAAATTCCTCACATGCTTTATAATGTAATGAGATTACCAAACGCAAACACTCTAACCAACGCTATCTCACAAGAAATTGTAAGCATTTTACGTTTTGCCAGTTTAGTGGCTAATTTGTACGAATTCGTTCAAGTTCAGTCATACAAAAATGGCAGTTTCTCAATTCCAAGAACGTGGAGAACGGACTTGTGTTCTTGTGGAGGCCAGTTTTGCCAGGTCACATCGGGAGAACGAACTCGGGTGACAGTGAGGACAGAGAACACGTCCTGTGAGAATTGAGATGCTGCGTTCTTCCTGATGGTCACATGACCCTCACGCGTCTTTAACCGAAACTTATTTAAACATTACAGCATTTATACAGCGATTTATTGTTTCCCCCATTTCACAAGATATACTATGCATAAAGAATTCAGAAATATACGCTGCACATAACAAATAAAACAGATTTTAATACGAATTTCAACAAATAAACACTCTTAATGTGTTTATGCCTTTATTAAGATTTCATGGTAATGTTTACTTTCACCGTCTCATTTAGGGAAACTCCTGAGATAAATAAATTATATCTCTGAACTTTAATAATAAATCTATACAAAATGCTGCGCTTCCCACCTCCAGTCGCAATGACTTCTGGGACTTCTAGAGCGAGTTCGGTGCTCAAGTCCTCGATATCAAGAACACATCCGGGAACTTTCACACGTCCTCCGTTCTTGCGGTCTTGAGTATTGGAACTGAACTTCGGCGGATGATGATGCCGTTACACTAGAACACGAGGACGCAAGGCCGCTGAAGAAGGCATATTGAGAAACAGCCATTTAAAAAAGGAGGTGTGGCACCCAACCCCCACCCCTAAACCCAACAGTCACTGGTTGATGAGCAAATCGTACTAAATTGTACAAATTAGATTGTACGAATTCATACGACGTAGCCACTAAATCAAAAGTTACGAATTGCCGTGAGATCTAAAACAACAAAAACAAGCAAGGATTATTAGAAGAAAAACAGTGGAAACTTCCTCAGTAGGACAGTGGGTATTCCCCCGCAAGATCATACAGCTTTGCATATCTAAACCTATGACCAGGTATGACAGTTACCAACACAAATAATTCTTCTGTCATCACCGTTCTACCAACCACTGACAAGCTCTGTTCATGATCTCAATAAAAGTCTTGACAAACATGAGATTAGACTGATCTAGTCTTTTTTACAACCGTTCAGTCTGCAGCACGATGTCAATGATAGTTATTAAAAGAGAAAAAAAAAAAACATTGACAAGGCTTGACATTGTATTCTGCTGATGGGAAATGTCACTGGACACATGAGAAACCACAATATTTGTGTGCGGCTGAATATTCAACTCTGCATGTGAATTCTAAAGCGATCGTACAGAGCTCTCAACACTTCAACCAGAAAACAACACAGTACGTAAACCAATTTCTTCTTTTCTGCATGCAGAGCGTTATTCTTTATACTATATTTGACGGTATGTTAATAACTGACTAAACGTGTCGCTAATGTATGACAGATATTTGAATTTTGATTGATTTTTTCACAGATCAACTTTTGTGATTTCAATGTCTGATAAACTATCTGCCACGAAGCTAAAGAGATGATTCTGTTTTTAATTCTGGCCATGAGCTGTAGCCTGGACGCTACACAATCTTGCATTGAAAACGGTAAATATTAAAACACTTTCCATCATTTTATTATGTTAAATTATTAATTTCCCATTTGATTGATTAATTCAAGTTTGTCATGTTGAATTTGTCAAGCATTAACCCTTTAAGACCTGAGATATCAAAATATAGGTAGAAGATTCTTATTTTCTGGAACTGTGATCAAACTGTCTAGAAAAACAAAACAAAAAAATATAAAATTGCCATATACATTTTTTTTTCATATTTATTTTGTAACATATTTGATACATCGAGCGTGTGTGCAACTTATATACAAAAAAACTATTTCTAACTATTAGAAAACTATTAGAAAACATTTCAGGCAGTTTTTCTCTTTGACTTTACCTGTTACCTGGTATACCTGTTGTAAAATCACAACAGGTTTTTAAACAAAGTATTGATGAGGTGGATATTACATAAGTCTAAGAATTTTCCAACTGGCTATATTTCTAACTGGCATTAACCTTTTCTTGAATTAAAAATGTTCAGATTACATTTACCGCAGTGGAAGCCAAGGCTAGTCTTCAGGCTTGTGAATAATCCGTTCAAAACAATTTTTTCTTTCTTTCTGCGTAGATAAATACGCTAACACTTTATAATAACGACACACTATGAATCATCTATTAAGCATTAGCAAATAGTGAATTCATTGTTTTTTAAGCATTAACTCTACATTAATAAACGTTAGTAAGCAGTTCATACCTGCAGCTACAAATGCTCTATTCTTGACATATTTATGATGTGCTTAATAATTGTACTTTCATAATTTGGTACTGATTAATTTTTCATGACTAAATTAAGTATCGCAATATTTACAAACCATTTGTGTTTAGGAGTAGTTGGTAGTTTTTAAAGATCATTCAGAATTAGTTAGTAAACGGTTAATAAACTATTAAGATCAACATTTATATATTGTATTATTCAGGCATATAGTAATGTTACTATGTATGTTAATAGATGCTTTATTAACTCAACTTCATCCAGTTGTGTGACCTAATCTAAAGTGAGGACTGTTCATGCTTTATAAATCCCTTATAAATGACAATAAAAGGCTCATTATCAAATGAACAATACATCTTTGCTATCTAAATAAAAAAATTACTGTAAAGTTTAAACATTGCTTAATAACAGGAGTGTCAAAATTCAGCATAAAAAACAGCAATATAATATAACAATGTATTAGGATACAACATTTTAAAGTTATTTAGCGATGTTTAAACTGTACAGTTATTTTATTTTGAGGTTGCAAAGATTTATTTTTCATTTGATACAGTTTCATTGTGTACAGTTGAAATCAGAATTATAAGCCCCCTTTAATTTTCACAGAGGACTTTCTCAAGGAAATGTTCACAGTATGTCTGATAATATTTTTTCTTCTGGAGAAAGTCTTGTTTGTTTTATTTCAGCTAGAATAAAAGCTGTTTTTAATTTTTTTTTAAACATTTTAAAGTCAAAACTACATATTAGCCCTGGTAAGCTATTTCTTTTTCAATAGTCTACAGAACAAACCATTGTTGTACAATAACTTTCCTTATTACCCTAACCTGCCTAGTTAACCTAATTAACCTAGTTAAGCCTTTAAATGTCACTTTAAGCTGTATAGAAGTGTCTTGAAAAATATCTAGTCAAATATTATTTGCTGTCATCATGGCAAAGATAAAATAAACAAGTTATTAAAACTATTATGTTTAGAAATGTGTTGAAGAAATCTTCTCTCCGTTAAACAGAAATTGGGGGAAAAAAATAAACAGGTGGGCTAATAATTCAGAGGGGCTAATAATTCTGACTTCAACTGTATATTCAAATTAATAGAAATTAATAAAGTTGTTTATGCTCTTTTTTCCTGTCCAGAATAAAACTGAGCCTTTAATTGAAATTTATAAGGGATTTATAAAGCATAAATAGTCCTCAATTTAGATTAGGTCACTTTAGATAAAACATTTATTAACATACAAATTAACTATTACTATATGCCTGAACAATAAGAATTATAAATGTTGATCTTAATAGATTATTATTCGTTTACTAACTCATTCTGAATGATCTTTAAAAACCACCAACTACTCTTAAGTAACTGGTTTGTAAATAATGTGATGCTTAATTTAGTCATGTAAAATGAATCAGTAACAAATTATGAAAGTACAATTATTAAGCACATCATAAGTGTACTTATAAGTCAAGAATAGAGCATTTGTTGCTGCAAGTATAAACTGCTTACTAAAGTTTATTAATGTAGAGTTAATGCTTAATAAATAATGAATTCACTATTTACTAATGCTTAATAGATGATTCATAGTGTGTAGTTATTATAAAGTGTTACTAAAATCTCTAATTGATAAGGACATTTTAATGTGCAAATAAAGAATTTAGCTGTGTCATTTTATTATTTTGTGGCTTGACCATGTCTTTTTGTATGTGACCTGTGTATTTATGACACTGTAATGTTACATTGCATTACTCACCTTGCACTGTGTAATTCTGTGTAATTCTGTGTTGTCCAGGAACGGTAACACTGCATATTAACAATTATACAATAAAGATGAATATCTCACTGGATTCTGGATATAACATTATTATTTTGGACAGCGCAAATGAATTAAGTTTTAATTCAACAACAAAATCAAGTGAAGCTAAGTGCTTGGACAACTTTAAAAACGAAACCTTCAACAACACACAACCACGTTATATATGTGTGACCTCTAAAAACGAGAACTACACTTCAATATCCTTCACCATACGTAAGACTTTTTTTTTTCCATTGCCTTTAGACAGTTAAACAACAGCACTGTGACGAATGTGCAATTGAGGGTAATCATTTGGTGTTAACTCGTGACATTAAGTCTTCCTTTCCTCTATTACAGCAGACACTGGATCAAATTGTACTGTGGATATATGCATGCCGAAAAAAATAAGTGATCTGCTGAATATGACTAAAAATCAAACAATGAAGTCAGAGGACCTGAAAAACATTATGAATATTAAAAAAATGTGCTGGGCTGTGATAGAAGAATTAATGGAGTCCTACATTGGGTAAAATGAATGTTGTTATGTATTTTGAAATGCACACCTCTTTAGTTAAGTGGGTCAAACCTTGTTTCTAGTGGCTTCTACCAGTACATACAGTTAAAGTACGTACATACACAAGTCCGAATTAGCCCCTGTATATTTTTCCCCAATTTCTGTTTAACGGAGAAACACATTTCTAAACATAATAGTTTGGTCTGTAGAGAATCAAAAAATATTGCTTAAGGGGGCTAATATTAATGAACTTAAAATGTTTTTATTATTATTATTATTATTATTATTATTATTATTATTATTATTATTATTATTA
>CAIGQQ010034334.1:723098-734869 GCA_903798035.1 Danio albolineatus
CACACACACACACACACACACACACACACACACACACACACACACACACGCACGCGCACACACACACACACACACACACATGCTAGGCTGAGTAATGAAGACTTATGGGATGAAGGTGACGTATTTATAAACAATCCAGAACCATAATTACTGTGGTGGCGCTTTGGCACAAACATAGTGAAGCACTTGTGTCGTTTAGGGTCTGTGACATCTTTAGATTGGCCTTGGGTTCAGCAGAGGCTGCGGAAATGGTTTTGGAGCACATTCAGAGGTTTCCACAGATTTATAGGTTTGATGCTGGACCACATACTGAGATCAGCCATTTACTTTGAGGAAAACTGTGTGTGTGTGTGTGCGCGTGTGTGTGTGTGTAGGTGTGTGTGTGTATGTGTGTGTGTGTGTGTGTGTGTGTGTTTGAGTGGTGAATACTGTTTGTTGCTTTGTGAAATAATGCACATTCTGTGTTGATTTCTCATTCTGTCAACAGACAAAATGTTTTCTCCAGGCAGAACCACTAACAAGAGGAAGTTAAAACACTTAAATGACTGGATCACAGAGATTTTGTTCAGGGTTCTTGTGAACACAGGAAAAAAGGATCTCATAAACCTTTAGTTGTTTAAGTTCAAGTCTCTTAAAGCTAGAAATGGGGGGAAGAGATACCTCTTATACTTTCCACAAATTTAGATGCGACATGTAAACGGCCTCGTTAACAACAATAGAGGACATGCAGTAGATCCTGTTCCTGCTTAGTCTGGGTGGTAAAGCTTCTTTAGGTAACTCTCTCGGATGTGGTAAAGACAGTGAATGTGGATTGAAAAACAGAACAATACATTTTTTCATGTCGTCCACAGCCCAAGATTTTTTGCTGCTGTCCGCGTAGAAATCGACATTTGGCACTGGCACGAGTGACCAAAGGTTTGGCTATAGCAGGCTGGCCAAGTAAATTGACCCTGTGTAACTCCCAACCAACAGTTTGGTGGAAACAGGACATATAAGGAGCATATTTAATTTTGTGCTGAGCTGGGCAGATGCGGTTTTATGGTTTAGCACATGGACATCCCTTAAGACAGATTCCTCTTGCATTCACAGTTACTTCTGTTGGTTGTGGTTCATCCTTCCTGGTGGTATGCTGACATTACCCTGAATACCGTAGCTCTTGATATATCAAAAATACTTGCTGTCTTGGTCACAGATGCTGTCTTGGCCTCCAACACTAAAGGCCAGTGTTTCAGTTGCATTGTGCAAGTTTTGTGTGTGTGTGTGTGTATATTAGAGAGCAAAACAAGTTAACAAGTAAGGGGACAAAACACTCACTCAGAGGGTTGTGTTACAGACTTTTCCCCGGAGGGTGATTTATTTACAAAAATAGTGCATGAAGTGAATAGGGTGCGAAGGAGCTCCTCTGGCTGGGAAGCATGCAGATGATCCGGGGAGAGTGAGTGAGGCCATGTTTGGTAAGGTGTTGGTTCAACCAGTTAGCTGCTCGAGTCTGCTGGAGTAGAAAAGAGAGAGGTTAGCACTGGAGTCATTTGAGGAAATTAAGCACATCTCTCTCTTGATGATTCCCAGCTGGGGTTGATCGGTTGTGATGAGGGAGCAGCTGGGGTGAATTTGGGACCATGGCGACGTTGCATTAGTAAACTCGCCACAGTACTTTTCAGCATTAATGGTGCCATCAAAGAAGTGCAAGTTACCTTTGCTAAAGGCACTTGTTGCTGGTAACAGTCTGGATGGTCCTTTTTTACTTTGGTCCAGAGCACATGGCGTCCATTCCTCCCAAAAAAAAATACCTGAAATACTGATTCATCTGACCACAATACAAGTTTCCACTGTTTGATGATCCATTCCAGAGAAGTCGACGACACTTCTGGACACTGTTAACATAGGGCTTCCTTTTGGCACAGTACAGTTTTAACTGGCTACGTATTGTGGTTTTTGACAAAGGTTTGCTAAGGTAGTCCTGAGCCCATGTGGTGATATTGTTTATGGATGGATGAGGATTCTTGATGCAGTGCCACTTAAGGGATCAGAGATCACATTTGTTCAGCTTAGGCTTGCACCCTTGTCCTTCATGCACTGAAATTTCTCCAGATTCCTTCAATCTTTTAATTCTGTTATGCACTGTTGAAGGTGAAATATGTTTGAACATTTCAATAATTTTCTCAAGTATTTGTTGGTAAACTGGCGATCCTCGGCCCATCTTTGCTCCTAAAGTAAACTTAGAAATTACTACTACTGCATTTTCCACACCGTCTCAATTTTTTTCTGATTTGGGATTGTATATACTGCAAAAACGGCTGTATAGATATGTTATTTCTCATCCATTGGGATTGCACATATTAGCTAGAATGTTGTATATGCGTTCATACATGGCTACATATGATCATATGCATATATAATAATTTCATTTACAATGAAAAAATACATACGTAAATGGATATTCTTGCAATATTTTGAAACATATGTTGCACATATGGCATACAGTACTTTACATATGTGAAATCCAAATATGAACTAGCACGTCATATATGTAATTTGCATACATTTCCATAGATCAGATTGCAAAATGGGTTTTAATACAGGTATGTGTGTGTGTTTGCAGTAACGCGAGGGCAGAGGTGTCCAGCAGCATTCACGTGTCTCTGAGTGCTGCTCTGTTTGTCCTCAACTTGAGCTTCATGTTGAGCGAATGGGTCGCCACACTGTCCATGGACGGATTGTGTGTGGTTACAGCTGTGACTATACACTACAGCCTGCTGTCTTCTTTCACCTGGATGGCCATTGAAGCCATGCACCTCTACCTTCTTCTCATCAGAGTCTTCAACATTTACATCAAGCACTACATGATCAAGCTGTCGGTGATTGGATGGGGTGAGCATCACAACCAAATGTTTACAATATAAATGTCTTAATATACAGTTGGAGTCAGAGTTATTAGGCCCCCTGTATGGTATTTCCGTTAAAAAAGAGATTTTCAACACAGTATTATGGAAAAAAATCAGCAAAAGTATTGGTATCGCCCATGCCTAATTTTAAAATGGTCATAGTAGAATAGTGCAAGATCACTCCCTATGCCAGTACAACAAGGCTTACACATATTTATATCCAGGGCATACGTTTTGATTCAGAGTGAAATAATCATAAGGCATCTACCAAGTCTCAGGGAGGCACATATAATCTGTATTTTGGTCTTCGATGAGTTTATGCATTTAGGATGATTTATTATTAAGAGATCGAAAGTTAAAAAGCATAAAACAAACAGCAGTCATGTGATCTGATCTGGGCAGCGAAGAAAGGACATCATGGTCAACACACCTCTTGACGACTCTACTTGACTGCTTGACTCTACTTGACTCGACTTGACTGTCTTGTATTAGACCAGAATGATCAAATTAGGTAGCTACCATCAGGGCTGGTAGATTGAATATTCCGATGAGAGCCGTGGTGTGTGTATTTCGACCTCAACCGGCGGATGAGGCCCGGATGACTGAAAAAAGATAACGGAGGTTGGAAGGTTGCAGACCTTCATATATATCATATATGAAGTTCATATATAGTTCATATATATCATATGAGGAGTTACTCTGACCACAGCAGAGGAGAGAATAATCCACAGGAACAGGGTGAGCAGCCACATGTTGTAATCCAAAAGTTAGTGTAATCCAAAGGTTAGTGAGGACAGGGACACAGAGCTGGAGAGGTTGATGGTAAGCAGTGCTCTATCTTATATTAAATGCATTAACTTGTGCTACATGACAATATAAAACCCTTTTTTTGGCTTTTAATATGCTATTTATAGCTTTTAGGACCCTATTCCGAAATTAGTTGATATCATTCACTATTTTGAAAAATGAGCGACTCACATTGACAGGTGTACCTGCTAAATTTCCATGTATGAATGAGGCCTGAATCTGATCTGAGTAAATCAGAATCCATGTGATACTGCTTACCCATGCGTGGGCGATTGCAGATCTGTGCCAGGAAAAAAAATCCAAATTGGATCACTTGAACCCTACAGAGTACATGCAAACACTGATGCTTTGGGCTTTGAGTGTGCGCTTAGTCCAGGGGTGCTCAACCCTGTTCCCGGAGAGCCACCCTCCTGCAGATTTCAGTTGCAACCCTGATTAAACACACCTGAACCAGTTAATTAGGACCTGAACAGCACTTGATAATTACAGGCAGGTGTGTTTGATATGGGTTGCAACTGAAATCTGCAGGAGGGTGGGTCTCCAGGAACAGGCTTGAGCACCCCTGGCTTAGTCAAAACGTCTGTCTTACTGTGTTTTCACTAAACAGATGTATCTCTTAGACGAATATAAACAACTCGGAAAGTAAGTGAATGCATGTAATAGATCTGTTCACACAAATGTGTTTTTGTGTTAAATTGCTACTATACTGGATCTTTGACCCAGATAAAAACATGTTACAGACACAATTTCTTATTTAGAAATGCTGGTGTTCCTTTTCAGTGTAGTGTTCAGTTCCATTTCACTATTGTGTCTTGTTTTCTGATTTGCCTTAATCCTTTGTGGCATAGATTTGTAAAGATACAGGAAATATTCCTCAGAGATTTTGGTCCATATTGACATGACAGCATCAAGCAGTTGCTGCAGATTTGTCGGCTGCACTTCCATGATGCGAATCTCCCGTTCCACCACATCACAAAGGTGCTCTACTGGATTGAGATCTGGTGGCTGTGGAGACCAATTGAGTAAAGTGAACTCATTGTCATGTTCAAGAAACCAGTCTGAGATGATTTGCGCTTTATAACATGGTGCGTTATGCTGGAAGTAGCCATCAGAAGATGGGTACACTGTGGTCATAAACGGATGGACATGGTCAGCAAAAGGCCTCAGGTAGGCTGTGGTGTTGACACGATGCTCAGTTGGTACTAATGGGCCCAAAGTGTGCCAAGAGAATACAAACCATTACACCACCACCACCAGCCTGAACCGTTGATAAAAGGCAGGATGGATGGTTTCATGGTGTTGACGCCAAATTCTGCCCCTACCATCCGAATGCTGCAGCAGAAGTCGTGACTCATCAGACCAGGCAACGTTTTTCAATTCTTTTGTTGTCCAACTTTGGTGAGCCAGTGTGAACTGTAGCCTCAGTTTCCTGTTCTTAGCTGACAGAAGTGGCACTAGGTGTGGTCTTCTGCTGCTGTAGCCCATCTGCCTCAAAGTTCGATATTTGAGTTACTATTGCCTTTCTATCAGCTCCAGTCTGGCTATTCTCCTTCTAGCATCAACAAAGTATTTACAGAACTGCCGCTCACTGGATATTTTCTCTTCAGACTATTCTCTGAAAACCATAGAAATGGTTGTATGTGAAAATCCCATAGATCAGCAGTTTCAGAAATACTCAGATCAGCCTGTCTTGCACCAACACTCATGCCACGTTCAGAGTCACTTAAATCCCCTTTCTTCCTCATTCTGATGCTCAGTTTGAACTGCTCAGATCTCTCTACATGCCAGTTGGAATAGTGTTCTAATAAAATAGCTGGTGAGTGTATATGTGCATGCCCAATGAGGTCACAATGGTCACATATCATGCATTTTAGGATGTATTGTGCGAATAAAGATTTGCTTAATTGTGTGAATAAAAATTCGCTGAGGTAGGAGAAGCTGCACCACAGAAGACAGGATTCAATGAACATGTGGTGAATTTATGCTCAAGATAGTTCTAGAGGTAATAATAATAATAATAATAATAATAATAATAATAATAATAATAATAATAATGAACCACTGGGGTGATGGTTGGCCTGCTGGTTTGCCCAGTAATGCCATTTTTATCATCCCATAATCTCTTATAACAAAATCACATGACATTTTGGTAACGCTTTCTTTTACGACCCGCAAAGTACCGTGTAAGTACAGTGAAATAACGGTGTACTTTTCTGTACTTATAGTATAAGTATAATGAACTTACGTGTAGGTGTAAGGGAACAAACTGTAATGCTTGGGTAATAAGGGGGTTACAACCAGATATGCAACACGCAAAGTACCGCGTAAGTAAATTGATTTTACAGTGTACTTTTCTATTTACAGGCAAACTAATATTACGATTATAAAGGTTTTGCATTTGCTGTAAGAAATGGTCAGTTAATGGCAGTTATGCAAACAAATGGAAGCAAAAAAAGAAGCCCTGATTACTGTCATAGCTTATGTTCCCAAGGGAGGGAACGGTTTGTAAATCACTAGATGAGCTCAGAAGAAGTCTCTTCAGCTTCTGAAGTGAAAAGTGAAAAGCCTGCACAGAACGCAGGTTGAGCGCCCCCTCTTGGCCTCACTAACACCACTTCCGGCAGCAATCTAGATTTACTATGTGGTCTCCCATCCAAATACTAGGCCCTGCTTCGCTTCAGTGGGCGACCATGAGAGAGTTGCAGAGAGCTAGCTACTGGCAGAGTTCAGGGTTCAACGCTAAGGATTTTTTCTACTGGCCCAATCGGGCCAGTGGTTCAGATCTTTACTTGCCCTGCCAAAATTTTCACTGGCCCCACCAAAAAAAGTTAATAGCTATTTCTTAGCCATATACAGTATTTTAATTAATGTTTCAAAAGCCAAACATAATTGTAATACCTACACTTTTTATTCAGCATAACTTTTTTTAATACAACTGACAATAAAAAAAATACAATTGTTCATTCATTCATTAATTTTCTTTTCAGCTTAGTCCCTTTATTAATCCAAGGTCACCACAGCGGAGTGAACCACCAACTTATCCAGCATTTGTTTTATTCACCGGATGCTCTTCCAGCTGCAACCCATCTCTGGGAAACATCCGTACACTCTCATTCACACACATACACTACGGACACTTTAGCCGACCCAATTCACCTATACCACGTCTTTGGACTTGTGGGGGAAACAGGAGCACCCAGCCGAGGCTCGAACCAGCGACCTTCTTGCTGTGGGGCGAACGTGCTACTCACTACGCCACCGTGGTCAATTTTATTAATTTAATTTTTTTAAAGCAAAATTATCCAGTTCATCAAGGCGACATTTATTAAATGTAAAAAAAATTATAATAATTGTGAAATATTTATTACAAATTTAACGAACTGCTTTCTTATTGTATGTAGTTTCAAATAAAATTCTTACTCCAGTCATTATTGCTTTTATTACTATTACCATTAATAATAATAATAATAATAATAATAATAATAATAACAACAATAATAATTAATATTAGAGTGATTTCTGACTGATCATGTGACTCTGATGACTGGAGTATTGAAGCTAAAAATTTATCTTTAAAATCACTGGAATAAATTATTCAATTAAATGATGAACTACTTTTAAACAGTTCTCTTATAGTGCAATAACATTTTACAATGTGTGCTGTATTTATGATGAAATGCCTTGGTGAGCAGGAGAAGCTTATTTTAAAATATTTAACAATCATACTGACCCCAAACTTTTGACCAGTTGTGTATATAATATTTTAAAAGCGAAAATGTGCACTTTAATTTTGACACCCACAGACACCTTCACCAAATATAAATCAGAGAGGTCAGGCTTTCTCATACAGAGCCTCATTTGTCGGTTGTCACGTTTTGTAAAAATCGATTGAATTAATCAATCTATTAAAGAAACGTTGGCTAGAATTATGCATTATAGGCTTAAATTAGAGAGAGAAATAACAGATGAAACGTGACTGCATCAGATCATGAAGCAGATCAATGCTGATCTTTCTTTCGAGCTGTCAGTGCAGAAATGAACAAAACAATTGGCCCAATACAACATATTATAAGATTAAAATGTGGAAAAATTATCAGATGGTAACTTCTGTCAATTTTCTTATTGGATAAACAGCACTGTAATATTTCAGCTTGCTTTCACTTTTGTTTAAGACAAACGCATATTTGCCGGTAGGGATGACATCCTGCCCTACTCATAATTCTCTTTTCATATAGCCGTATACATGGCTATTACACAATCTTAATACACTGTGATATAGCCTGGGTCGTTAGTTCGTTGGATAGTTTTGTTTTCTCACTACAATCGATCCGCTCAATCGAGCAGAGACCACCTCATTCAGGCGATCTCGGACTGATTGATTTGGCGCGGATCCGCGTGCGATTGCTGGATTCACATATGCCAATCGAACTGCGCTAACAGGGAAAACGAGACATATTCCGAAACAAATGTCTATGTAGCACCCTAAGATTGTATTTGCACGAAATTGACAGACAGTTGCAGCCAAACGGTTGTGACGAGGCAGCACAACGACTCTGTAAACTGGCCCGAGCGTGTCGCACGCTGGCCCCGGGCCATCGAGCAATTCTCATTGTCGAACCCTGGAGTTACTGGCGTTTTATCAAAATTTGTACAACTTTAATGTGATATACGCAGTCAGACCACAGCATCGCTTGGTCACATGTTTTGGAGTTGTCCTAAGATAGTTAATTATTGGATTTTGGCTTTTCGATTAATATCTGAAGTGGTGGGAAAACAAGTGGGCCTACTTTAGCTGTATTTAGTGTCCGTGATGACGCAGAATTATCTAAAAATCAATGTACAGTGATTAGATTTATAACCCTTTTGGCACGTAGATTGATTTTACTCAATTGGAAACTAAAAGATTCACCGCATGTCTTTGGACTGTGGGGGAAACCGGAGCACAAGGAGAAATACCACCTGAACACGGGGAGAACGTGCAAACTCAAAAATGCCAACTAGTTCAGTCGGGACTCGAAACGGCGGCATCTTGCTGCGAGGCGACAGTGCTAACCACTGAGCTACCGTGCCGCCCACACATGAATTTATCTTAAGTACAAGTTAGAATAAGTGCTGAATTGGAAACTAAAAGATCCTCCACGTTGCTCCACATTAATAAAAAGGCATGTCTTGCCTGCAACTTTCCCTTAAAAATAAAAACAAAGAATTTCCATGCAATATGGAATCCATTTATTGAGTACTTTAACAAGAGAGAACTCGTGAAACCCTAGTAGAAACACCTCAAACACCCCACCCCCCTTTTTAAATTATTTTGTTTGATTTTATTTATTTATTTATTTTTGTCTTTTCCTCTTCCCCGCATGTTTCTCTGTATTCTTTTTTTGCTCCTGTGAAAAAACTGTACAAAAGCATGCACATCACTCTCAACTGGGTGCTCAGACAAAAACATGCAAAAATGCAAATATATGTATCCAAAAAGGCGGCAAGACCAAAGCTCCAAAAATACAACATTTATTAAATTAAAAAGGCTGACACAGAGCGTGTAACGACAGTGTTGATCACAATCAGGTGCTTCCTTTTGTATACTTCTGGATTGATCCTATCACATAACAAAGACAAATATATATGTATACACATTTCAAAATTACAACTTAGATTTTCAAAATGAAAATACAAAAACAAACCATAATATTACAACACAAATTATGGAAAAACACAATATGAAAAACAAAATATACCATACAACAAAATATACAAATTATACAATATATATATATATATATATATATATACACACAACAGAATATAACCAAAACCTCTTCCCAAACACCAACTAAGACAAAGAATTATCCAAGAATTATCCAAAAATTAAAGAATTAATAAAGAATTAGGGAAATATTAATAAAATATTAAAGAAAAGGGCGAATGTCAAACTCCTCGTTTAAACCTTTTGGAGACAACCTATCCAAAGTAAAAATCCAAAAGGCTTCACGTTGCAACAACAATCTATCAAGATAACCCCCCCTACATGGACACTTCACAACTTCAATCCCTATATAATGTAGAGTTGAGACAGAATGTCTCATAACTGAGAAATGCTGAGCAACAGGACTTCTAGAATCATGATGTCGAATAGCGCATCGATGTTCCGAGATGCTAATCTTTAGAGGTCTACTCGTCTTACCTACATAACATAAACCACACGGGCACCGCAACATATAGATAACATTCGCAGTCTTGCAGGAAATAATCTTTAGTGCTCTTATACATATAATAGTAACATGATGTTAGAGGTTTTGTTTAAAAGGGGAAAAAAATTATGCATATGTAAAATGTTGTAAGCAATAATGTACTGATATTGTACTGAAAATATAATAAAGAATAAAAAAAACATGTAAAACTTTCAAGAATTTAAGATTATGATGACCGTTAAATGCGTCATAAAAGTCTTGTGAAAACGATCCATTGAAAAATATGATTAAAAAAGAATAAAATCTAATGATAACTAATCAAATATGAACCTTGAAATGTGGTGACTTATCTTGGAATAATTTCTCATTGACAGGAGTCCCTGCTGTTGTTGTTGGAGGCTTGTTGTCAGTTCATAGAATCAGACCATTTTATGGCACCCACGAGATGACATTAACAGATACTGATCGGACCACTTCAATGTAAGTCTTCACATTATTATTCTGAACAGGGGGTTTCAAACATCAAACTTCATTTTTTATTTCATGAATGTGCATTAGGTAGTGACAATCATTCATTTTATTTATTTTACTTCAGCTTAGTCCCTTGTTTATCAGGGGTTGCGACAGCGGAATGAACCACCGACTATTCCGGCATGTTTTATGCAGCGAATTCCCTTTCAGCCGCAACCAAGTACTAGGAAAGACCCATACACACTCATTCACACACACATTGCGGACAATGTAGCTCACCCAATTCACCTATACCGCATGTCTTTGGACTGTGGGGGAAACCAGAGCACCAGGAGAAATCCCACCTGAACACGAGGAGAACGTGCAAACTCAGAAATGCCAACTAGTCCAGTCGGGACTCAAATCAACGACATCTTGCTGTGAGGCGACAGTGCTAACCACTGAGCTACCGTGCCGCCCACACATGAATCTATCTTAAGTACAGGTTAGAATAAGTGTTGTTTCTGTTATGCTAATGTTTTCAGTCAATTTATTCATTCATTCATTCATTTTCTTTTCGGCTTAGTCCCTTTATTACTCCGGGGTCACCAACAGCGAGATGAACCGCCAACTTATCCAGCATATGTTTTACGCAGCGGATGCCCTTTCAGCCGCAACCCATCTCTGGGAAACATCCATACACACTCATTCCAGCCATACAATATGGACAATTTAGCCTACCAAATTTACCTATACCACGTCTTTGGACTGTGGGGGAAACCTGAGCACCCGGAGGAAACCCACGCGACCACGGGGAGAACATGCAAACTCCACACAGAAATGCCAACTGACCCGGCCGAGGCATCGAACCAGCGACCTTCTTGCTGTGAGGCGAACGTGCTACTCAGTACGCCACTGTGGCGCCCCAGTCAATTTATTCTTAAGTCAATTTCGTTGATGTATTCACCAAAAGTAGATATCTCATCATCACCCATGTCAACAATACAACTTGCTTACACTGCAAATCTTTCTCTCATACAGCTGCTGGATCAAAGAGAACATCATCCTGTACGGCGTGACCCTTTCCTACTTCACAGTCATATTCTTGTTCAACTTAGGAATCCTGATCACAGTGTCAAAACAGATCTTCAAGCTAAAACGTACACGAAGCAAGTATGAAAAGATGCCAGTCTGGAAGGATGCCGGCACAGTGCTGGGGTTGATGTGTCTGTTGGGTACAACATGGGGTTTGGCCTTCTTCACCTCTGGACATACCGTCTACCCTATACTCTACCTGTTCTGCATCTTTAACTCAATGCAAGGTGGGTGCCACAAAATACTAAACCAGAGGTGTCCAAAGTTTTTGGGCCGAGGGCCAGATGCAAAAAAACAAAACGTGGTCGTGGGCCAAATTTTACAATTTCACAGACACGCATAA
>CAIGQQ010034334.1:746623-757826 GCA_903798035.1 Danio albolineatus
TCAAATTTACTACCCTTTCATTATGTTGGGGGCAATTTTTGCCCCATAGTCATAAATTATAATGTCATTTTTGACATATTTGAGGAAAATGCTTTGAAAGTTTTCAAAAACTCAACAATACACTCAAATTAACTACCCTTTTCCATATGTTGGGGGCAATTTTTGCCCTATTGACATCCATTATAACGTTATTTTTGACATATTTAGTGAAAATGCTTTCAAAGTTTTCAAAAAACTCAACAATACACTCAAATTTACTACTCCATTTGTTATGTTGGGGGTTATTTTTGCCCCATTGACATCCATTACATCATTTTTTTTAATGCAAAGCCATAGCAGCGTATAATGGCAGCAGGCATTCTTAATTGTTGGTGGTTTTCTCACTTGGGAAGATTTAATTTTTACTGTTTTACTGATCATTTTTAATGTTGATCATCAGTTAACCCTTGGATTGAAACATTGCCTTTGTCGTCTGTCTACAGGATTTTATATCTTTGTGTGGATGTGTGCAACAACGATGAAAAACAGAAGGCAGTCACTTCAATCCAAGACTAAATCCACAGTGGATGCCTCCAGATAAGGACTTCTCATGTTGTTTTCCTACACAAACCTCTTTTATGTGACATTTTACAAGACATTATCCAGCTCAACAGAAAAGCACAATGCCCTGTGCCGCCCTTTTATCTTTTGCAAGAGTACTGACTTCCTTTGCTCCAATTCAAAACGAAGCTTCCTCTTTCTAACTCAAACTAAGGCCTTAAAATATGATCTGTCTTATCTCATCTTAAACCTGCTTATTTATTGTAAGAAAAAAAAAATGAATAAATGCTGTGATTTGTGAATAAAAAGCATGTTTGGTATTTGATTATAGTAAATGTCTGTTGGAAACATTAGAATAATGTTCTCCCTGATGATTTTATTTCCCTTTTCATCCTTTATTTCACCTCGGTGCTCTGTGATGGTAAGTAAAAAGCTTATGGAGTCAATTGTTCCTTACACTCTAAAAAAAAAAAAGGTTCTTCAGTGGTTCTTCAGAAGTTCTTTGCGATATTAGAGGTGCTATTTAGCACTTTTACTGTGTAAAGAACCTTTAAAGCACCATAAAGGTTCTTCAGTGGTTCTTCAGTGGTTCTTTAAGGTGGTCAGGGTGCTATATAGCACTTTTACTGTGTAAAGAACATTTAAAGCACCATAAATGTTTTTCAGTGGTTCTTTGGGGTGTTTAAAGTGCTATATAGCACCAATACTACTAGTAAGCACTTGTTCTTATAGCTAATTCTCATAACTATTATGCCGGGTTTATTTACGGAAAGGGTAAAGTAACGTTATGAGCACCTTAAAATATAGGTGCTATATAGCACCATTTGACAAAATGACTATATAGCACCTATTTTTTTAAGGTGCTGTATAGCACCAAAAAAGGTTCCCCCCTCGTTACGACCAAAGAACCAGTTTTGGTGCTATTTAGCACCTTTTTTTTTAGAGTGTACTTTTGCCATGAAATGTAGTTCACAATGTCACACAGGAAACCACAGAATCACATGAGACTTGCGTTTAAAGTCATTGCCATGCACTCACTACAGCATTTGAGTGTTCGAGGAAGAAATGAGAGGCTTATACTGTTTCGTTGTTTGGATATTTTCCTCCACAAAATGGACTGGAGCAGGTGAGTTGAATGTAATTTCACCTCCTGATCAAAAGGACTGTGAAGTCACTAGAAGTTTTACAAACCCATAAAGTAAATTTTATTCAAATATATAGGTAAATTACATAAATACAAGTTGTTATTTGAACTTTACATAACTAAATATATGTCATATATGCAAAATATATTTCAAAATATAACTAAAAAGCTTCTTACAGGTATATATACACTAGAAAATGTTTAAACTATTAAAACAACACTGAAACAACACATCTCTTAAGGGTTTTTGGGACAATGTAACTGCTTTATGTTTAATCCAATTCAATTTGTAAAAGCAATTAAGATAAGTTAATCGATTTGTGTCATGAAGGAAATGTGTGGAAACCAGTATTTCATGGCCATATTCGAACACGTTTTTTTCCCAATATTTCGAAAAATATATACTACACTAGGCATGAACCGTTTTCAAGGTATACCGTGGTTTAGAAAAGTTTTCCTGCAGCCAAAATTTTCTGCTATACCGTTCCTTATGTATGAGTACGATTTTTTATTTACATTTTTGTATTTTTTTAGGTGTAAATTGTAAAGAAATCTGTGTTTTTGAAACAAATGAAGACAGCAGAAATCAATGATTCACTTGAATTATTTAGCCTGACATGTTTACTGTTACAAAATATTTTAAATGTTTCTCAAATTAAAATATATTGCATTCAAATAGGAAAAAGGTTTTGTTTTTTAGCCAGACATTTAAAAATAATATATTTTAGAGCAGTAAACACAATACTGTGAAACCGTGATATTTTTGTCCAAGGTTATCATACGGTCAGAATCTTCTAGCGACCCATGCCTATACTACACATATGTGACATTTTATATATGTGAAATTAAAATAGGGCCTTTCTTGTCATATATTACCATATATTAGATTTTTATGTGGGAACCTTTGTGAAGGTGATGTGATTAGTGGTTGAAGTGAATATGCACACTATTTACCTCCATGATTTGACATCAGTTTCTAGAGAACCAAATTGTCATTCAGTTCTGGACTATTGTACGGAATCTGGAGATGTTCTACAACAGTAAGTTAATTCATCCCAAAATCTTGTAGCACATGAAAAACAAATCATGTGTTTTAAATATATGATAGAGTTTAAATGCTTTGTTTCATGTAAAGTGTCTTAAGTCTAGATTATACATAAATCTCTTCTTTTTTTACCAGATGTATGGAACAGAAGATGAAAACCTGCTCTCCTGGGATGGTTCGTTTTCCTCCAGCAAACTATTTTTTTAAAAGCATTGACTCCACAGAGGTAAGACTAAATATCAATGCTTGTTAAACATGATTTAACACATTACGTTGTTCACAGACAATGGTGATGTACCGTCAAAAACCAAGAAACAGAAGTTAAACTTAATCTTTATATACAGTTGAAGTCAAAATTATTAGCCCTCCTGTGAAATATTTATTCCTTTTCAAATATTTCTCAAGTGACATTTAACGGAGCAATGACATTTTCAGAGTATTTCCGATAATATTTTTGTCTTCGGGAGAAAGTCTCATTTGTTTTATTTTAGCTAGAATAAAAGCAGTTTTTATATATTTTAAAAACATTTTAAGGTCAATATTATAAGCCCCCTTAAGCAATATTTGTTTTCGATTGTCTACAGAACAAACTATAATGTTTAGAAATGTGTTTTAAAAAATTCTGTTAAACAGAAATTGGGATAAAAATATACAAGGGGGCTAAAAATTCAAGAGAGCTAATAATTCTCTCTTCAACGGTACATATAATTACACAGGAAGATCATTGCGGTCACATGCTTGACTCTGCCTTCATTGTTGTTTCTTCAGAAAACACTGCATATAGACAAAGGATACGTAATTAACATCTCAGACGAAGCGCTGCAAAGAAGCAGAGATGGACTAGAGAATAGTGGCAGTGAAGATGTTAAGTTGAAAGTCTATCTTCTTGATGAAAACCTGTTCAAAATAAGCAGCAGTTCAGAAATCAAGGTATATATACAAGCAAGGAAAATGAGTATTGAACACGTCACCATTGTTCTCAGAAAACATATTTCTAAAGGTGCTGTTGACTTAAAATTTTCTCTGGATGTTGGTCACAACCAAAGAAATACACATGTGCAAAGAAAACAAATTTAAGTAGTATATAAATTAAGTTATGCATAATAAAATGAAATGACGCAGGCAAAAAGTATTGAACACATGAAGAAAGGCAGGTGTAGAAAGGCAGTGAAAGCCCAGACTGCAGCTGAAATCTTTCAGTAGTTCTTAAATAACCCTCTGCCCTTCCTCATTGTAAATTAATATCAGCTACTTCAGTCATCTACGTTAGCAGGATGATGAAGATGAAACCAGGGTGGACATTTCAGCAAAACAATGATCCAAAACACAGCCAAGGAAACTCTCGAATGCTTTCAAAGAAAGAAAATCAAGCTGTAGAATGGCCCAGCCAATCACCTGACCTGAATCCAATAGAAAATACAAAATAAAGATCAGATTTGATAGACGAGACCCACAGAACCATCAAGATTTTTACACTCTGTTGAAGTCTGTGAAAAACACAGCTGAGCAATACATGTGACTTCCTTCTCAATACGAGAGGCATCTTTAAGCTGCCATGTCATGTCTGCTGTCATCAGCAAAAAATCCTTTTATATAAAGTATTAAATACATTTCAGCAGTTCAGAACTTTCTCCATGTGTCATTTCATAGTTATTACACATAATTATTGTGTGGGTTTTTAGCAAAATCTTGTTCAATTCCATGTCAACAGCTCCTTCAGAAATATTATTCCCAGCATAAAACATGATGTGTTCAATAGTTATTTTCCCAACAAGTTCTTTCTGTCCATCCTTTAAAAAACTTAGTTAAAACCAAATGGAAACATGTGTTGTTTAGAGGAAATATGTATGTCCTAATAATGTTGTTTCTTCTTTGAGACATTTGTCATATGTGGTATTGGCACAGGAAGGAAATGACCAAAATGGGTCAGACCCAATATTGCTCAAGCAAAGTGTGTTGGGTGTTTGGCTTGGTACGACTGAGGTGAACAACCTCTCCCAGCCTGTTCAGCTCAAGTTCAGAAACACCCAGAACCAGGTGAGATGCTTTCAAATCTCACATAAAGCACTCACATAAAACATACCTTGGCCTTGTGGATTTTGTTAATCAGTAATGCCAGTTTTCAATGAAGTACTCCTTTATTATTGCAGACTGATAATGGATTCTGTGTCTATTGGCATCTCGAGAAAAACGGTGGGGGTGAGTTTGACGTTCAAGCAATCTTCAGAGTGAAAATTTTGGTTTGATGTTTTATTAAAAGGATCATTGACCCCAAAGAATTAAACTTCTATCATCATTTACTCGCTCTTTATTTGCTCCAAACCTGTGTGAGTTTCTTTCTTCTGTTAAACAGAAAGTATAATATTTTAAAGAACAAGAAAACCTGTAACCATTGACCTCCATAGTATTTGTTTTTCCTACTATGTAAGTCAATAGTTACAGGTTATATTTCCTAGTGTTCAACAGAAGAAAGACACTCAAAGGTTTAGAACCACTATAGAGGGTGAGTAAATGGTGAGTAAATAACAAGCAGTGGTGAAAAGAGTACTGAAAAATCATACTCAAGTAAAAGTACCATTACTTGCCCAAAAATGTAGTGCAAGTAGAGTAAAAGTATCTGTAGTAAATATTACTCAAAGTACGAGTAAAAACCAGACCTTTTAAAAGTGCTCAAGAGTAGTGAGTAGTGAGTATTACACTGTGAAAAGTTGATGCGTTTACACAATGTAACGTTTACACATCCCTGCATAAACAACATGTGTTGTATTTCGGGATCTTCCTATTTTTGTTTGCTCCTTCCAACCTTCCTTTAATTATTTGTTTGTTCTCTCCTTCCCTCATTCATTCGTTTGTTCCCTCCTTCCTTCGTTCACTCGTTCGTTTATATTTTTGTTCCTTCCTACATTATAGGTCCTTTTGTTCATTCGTTCGTTTGATCGTTCCTTCCTTCCTTCTTTAGTTTGTTCAGTCCTTCCTCGAATTCCTCCTTCATTCGTTTGGTCCTTCCTTCTTTCCTCCCTTCATTTGTTTGCTCATTCTTTCTTTCATATTTTTGTTCCTGCCTTCATTAGGTCCTTTGTTCATTCGTTCGTTCCTTCTTTCCTTCCTTAGTTTGTTCAATCCTTCCTTGAATCCTTCCTTCATTTATTTGGTTCTTCGATCCTTCCTTCCATTCCTTGTTCGGTCCTTCCTTTTATTTGGCCTTTCCTTCCATTCTTCATTCGTTCCATTTAGTGATTGTTTAAGGCTGTTTGGTGATTTCAGTCTTCATACAGTTGACATCCATCATTTTCAGTGACATGCAGTCTATAAAAAGTCTCTGGATCATTGCGTGTAAAGATTTTAGACATTTTTAATGTTTCCGAAAGGTTTGCTGCATTTATAAAGCGCCCATGTCTTGAGGTTGTTCAGTATGATGCGATTTACTTTCTATGTGTGATTTAATTGGACAGAAATCACAGGACTGAGTTTTCTACTTTAGACAATGACCATAGACAAGAAAGAAATAAAGTAGTGACTGCAGGTTGAAGGAAAGTAGTGGAGTAAAAGTACCGATACTGCACTAAACATGTACTCAAGGGAAAGTAAAAGTCCACATTTATAAAACTACTCAGTAAATTACAATTCCTGAGAAAAACTACTCCATTACAGTAGTTTGAGTAATTGTAATTAGTTACTTTACACCACTGATAACAATATTTGAGTGAGCTCTCCCTTTAATGAAGCATATTGAGATAATTCTTAATGACCTCCATATTGACCTTATTCTCCGCGTGCGAGCGGGCGCAGCCATTTGAGTCTTTTTGTCTCAAGACTTCCGGTCTCATTCACTTTCATTCATTTTCAGACATTAAAAACAGCTCGTTTTGCTGCTTAATGTTGCAAACTGATGTTTTCTTATTATATTATTCTATTTTGTCTGTGTATTCGTGCAAACACTTGTTTGTAGAGTGAGTAGTTTGACCGTTTTCTGCCGTTTATTACTCCTAGTAATTTTTCCAATAGGCGACTGAATCGGAAGTTCTAAAACAATCGCAAAAAACAAACGCACTTCTGCATTAAATAATAAGGTCAATACCTCACAAATGTAGAGATTTGACCAGATACTTCGTCTGCTGATGGTCGTCAGCAGCTGTGTATTATAACACAAATACATTAGCATACTGTTTACACTTATGGCTTACTTATGTTAACACAGACCTTACAAGATATAACTGTTTATTTATATATTTACTTGCCTTCCAAAATATAAAGGCTGCGTGGCTACAAGACCTTCCTAAACCAGCGATGCACGAACATCCTGTAGCCTCCACTGATCCCTGCTTACTAAGTAGCACCCACGCTGAGTGGCATGGACTGCTCGACTGGCTGGGGTGAACATTTGCTTTTAAAAAGACGAAATCCCCCTTACTGTGTAGTAGAACACGATCAACTTTCCCACTATGTAAATATTGGTAGGCCTCTGTACTTTTATAAGTCTTCATAAACGCTCCATCTACTCCTTGTGACAGGAAACAGTAATGAAGAATATCCCTGTAAGTTACTTCTGGCTCATATCGCCTACCCACATTAACGGTAACGATGGATGGGGCAATATGAGACCATCTGATCGTTGCAGGGAGGTTACACCGTACTCCCAGCTCAAAACATTTACTGAACTAGCATTATTTGCAATTTTTCTAAAATTGCAGCTAATTATACACTATGT
The DNA here is from genome assembly GCA_903798035.1 of Danio albolineatus. NCBI lineage: Eukaryota > Metazoa > Chordata > Actinopteri > Cypriniformes > Danionidae > Danio > Danio albolineatus. The sequence continues at coordinate 754,061 of CAIGQQ010034334.1, forward strand.
AATGACCCTCTGAAACAGTCATCTGATGTACTGTGTCAGCGTACCGAAAGTTGGATGACAAAATGCGTAAGAGCGAAGTATTAAAAGTGGGCGGAGCGGAATAAGGTCAATAAGAACATTAAAAAAGTACTTTTCGAATCTAGGTCATTCTCAGAAGCTGTGTTTGAAGTCATTACAGCCAAACATGAACTAAATTCCAAATTAACGAGACTGTGTTTCCATCATACGGGTCAATGTTTCCATCAGAATATGATGCGAATCTTTTTAAACTATACAAAAAAAATCCCAAATGTGAATTAGGTGCTTTTTTATCAAGTTGTTAGAGTGGCTGACTGTGGTATTGGTAACCTAGTAACCAACAGTAAACAAGCTAAGAAATAAGAGTCACATGGGTGTAGTTCTACATAAGCTTTTTTTCATACAAGTCTAAAACAATATGAGCGTAGACTTTTTTTCTTTTCTTTTTTTGGACTTTTCTTGGGGGGATTTCAGCATTTCCATCTCTATTTCTCAAGCATTACTTCAATGCTACTCAGTAAAGATATGCTGATAAATTGTATTGCAAAAGCGATATGAAAAGCAACTCATTGAATAAAAGTACAAAAAGTACTTGATATTACTGATGTAATTAAGTTATAAATGTAATAATGCATTGACTGATGAATCTTCATTCATTCTGTGAGTTTTATTTATTAACCGCAAGTTCATACTACTAATAAATGCTAATTAAGCTATGCAAACACAGACCAAAAAGTGAAAATACTAAAATATACCCGTCAACCCTCCCGTTTTTCCCAGGATTCTCCTGTATTTTACAGTTCTATCCCGCTATCATCCCGTAAAGGTATTTTCCTGTATTTCTCCCGTATTTTCAATCTTTCTATAAAGGGTGGCTATAAGCATTAAAGAGTCGATCCTTCCTATATGCAACCCATACAGGCAAATGACCAGGGGCTGCCCCTTGCTCTAAAATGTGAATCTGTTCTGTGTTTTATTTTATTAAGCATGAAAACACTTTTAAATAAATATAAAATCTGTGAATTTTTTTTTTGTATGTATCCTTTGTAAATATTAATACCAATAGTTAATAATAATAAAATACCTAAACATAGGCCCTATTACTGACCATTACAACTGTGGAACAGCCTAAAATGAACAGATTTAGTAATTTGGGGGGGCTATTTTCACATCCCAATGTTGACAGTGAAATGCTGTATGAAAATATATCTCATCTAAAATTGAGTAAAAACAAAATGTGTTGAAATTCCAAGATTTCAAAATTACAGACTTCACAATTGTAAAATCTGTTCAGCATTTCACAATTGAGTGTGTGTGAGTGTGTGTACATGTTGGACATGAAATTGTATAAAGACACGGGTATTACTTAGCTGTACTCTGGAATGGGCAAAAAACATTAAATTGTATTTTTAAATACCTCAGTTTTAAATACTATAAACCACTTTTACAAGTAAGCATGAACCTTCTTTCCAAGAATAGGCCTATTGGATCAATATTTGATGGCAGATTTTCTCTGAGCAAGTTTTAGCAGATTCTCTGCCACCTCGTTGACCTCTTCTCTTACTGTACATGAGTAGATATCCAGTGGTGGTGCTAACTTGAACGGCACCCTGGGCGAACCACCCCATATACAGCTGCCCTCCTCCCTCAAGCTCATAAATAGTTGGTTTATAGAAGTATAGTTCTAGTATGGTTCTAAAAGGTTACATCTAGTTAATATAGAAAAGGACCATTAAACATGTAGCCTACATTCTTAAAAAATGTTTGTTGTTTTACCCTAACTTTGGGTAAAATATGGACAAAAACCAGAATTGGAATTATTAAAAATATTAAAAATAATAATAATAATTGTATAATAATAATAATAATAATAATACTGCTATTATTATTATACAATTAATATTATTATAAATAAATAAATAACAGAATCAATCCTAAATGTAACTTGAAAACAAATAATTTTGTCAATTCTATAAAATGCAAAAAATATATATGTTTTATAGAATTATCTGTTATCTTAGACTTGACTCAAGGCCGAGAATTAATGTTATGAAGTCTTAACTCACTGCCTCATTATCCATCCTTTCTGCTTCTATAGCCATACTACGGGTATGTCAAAATAAAGTCATCATCAGATTATATCAACTAATACTCGCTGTGAGCCGACACCTTGTGTCATAAGTAACATAAAAGGCTGTTACTCTGGTTTCACGGCGCGTATTTTATCGTCGTGCATGTGAACCGGGATTCATACTAGGTGGCACGTGGCAATGGTTGTCTGTGCACGACATAAAAACATGATTTCTCAAAAGTACTAAAAATTAAGTTATACATTTTTGCAAATACACTCTTCATATATATCCTGCTATGACTAATCTGTATTTAAAAACTGAATTGCTGTACTATTAAATATTAGTGTTTCATATATTGTTCCACTTTGACAAAAAAATTATATATATATATATATATATATATATATTTATATATATATATTGTAGCAGGGTGGAGTGAAAAGGCATACACGAGTTGCTTGTGAACACACCCCCGAAGGGTTTTTATTTACAAAGTGAGTGTGTGAGTGCGCTGGTGCCTTCAGTGCTCGTCCTTTTCTCCCCGGTGAGAGGTGCTCCAGATGGTGGGTGGTGGGTGAAAGTGTCTTCCTAGTAGGTCCTTTAAGTGCTGAGGTGAGTACGCCGATCGCTTGGATAAATCACTCCGTGCTTTCTAGAGAAGGAGAGAGAGATAGAGGTGTTAGCCCATGCATACCGGAGAGGTTTCTCCGTCTGTCTAGTCCACATGCTGGCCCTTTATGCGCCTCTCTCCTATCAGGCGCAGGTGTCAGCGATCGGCGTAATTGGGTGCAGGTGGCGTCCGTGCGCTGCTCCCAGGATGACGCTGATGACTCATTGGGCGATGGCGTAATCTTGGTGGGGCCGGAGCAAAATGTCCATTAATCGCTGGAACGTGGCGGGTGCCCCATGCAACCCGAAGGGAGGGACCCGATAATGCCAGTGACTAGATGGAGTGCTGAAAGCGGTCTTTTCTTTATCCTCTTCTTTTAACGGAATCTGCCAGTAACCTTTGGTCAGGTCTAATGTGGAGATGAACCTGGTCCCACCGAGACGGTCTAGCAACTCATCCACTCTGGGCATTGGGTATCCGTCGAAACTTGAGATCTCATTCAGTTTGCGGATGTCATTGCAGAAGCGGAAGGTGCCATCCTTCTTTGGTACCATCACAATCGTGCTGGACCAGGGGCTGCGCGATGGTTCAATTACTCCCAACTTCTTCATCCGGGATATCTCTTCCTCGATAGCCTGCCGGTGGGCCTCTGGTACCCGGTAGGGCCGCTGCCGAACTATTTGGCCAGGGGGAGTCCGGATGGCATGCTGGGTGAGTATCGTCCGCCCGGGTCGATCGCTGAACACATCCTGGAACTGACTGACCAGGGAGTCCAGCTCGGTCTTCTGACCTGCCGACAGTTGTTCTCCCATACACACTATCGGCGAGGAGCTGTGAGTGAAGGCCACCATGTCTTCTTGGGGTGCTGCCCACCTCTTCAGGAGATTAATGTGGTAGACCTTCTCCTCACGTCGACGGCCCGGCTGACGAACTTTATAATTGACCGGCCCGACTTTCTCCACGATGGTGCCTGGCCCTTGCCAGAAGGCCAGGAACTTCGCTGTCGTGGTGGGAACAAGGATTAGTACTTTGTCGCCAGGCTGGAATTGACGGGGCTGTGCGGGCC
>CAIGQQ010034334.1:758226-799072 GCA_903798035.1 Danio albolineatus
AAACAGCCAGTGAAGTATTATAAGTATCGCCATGATGTGATGCATAATTTCCTTCCATACTCCAAGCATTGACCAGCTTCTTCAACATAAATGCATTTTCTGTTCTAATCCCACGCATAGGCAAATAACTGAGAAAACACCAAGCAGAGGCCACATATTTATGATGTCATCATGTAGGCTTCTTACAAAGTATTTTACAGTATTTTGAAACTACAAACACACAAGACAGAAAAGTATTTTGACACAAAATATAAAGCCATTTTCATAAACCCTGTCAAATACAAATGACAAAATACTATATTGTTTGAAATACGTATTTGATATATACTAGTATTATAAATACTGCCAATCCATGGTCGTACTCTATTGAGGTGGTTTAAAGGGACACTCCTCATGTCCCTATAATTTAAAAAGTTTTAATGGGATCTTTTGAAGTAAAACATTTGGCATAGGTTTCCTGTGAATGTTTTTAGGGGTAGGATTGGGGTAAGGCCATATAATAATCGATTTTTACTGTATTAAATATTTTAACAGTATGGCGTGTTCTAGTAACCAAACAAGTGTGTGCATTTGTGTGTATCACCAATTTATTTTGTGTTGTTAGACATCTAAAAAACTAGACTAAATTTGGGCTATCTGTGAAAGTCTTTTAGACGTCTGACAATAGTCAAATATAGACCAGTCATCAAATAGAAACAGACTTCACTTGTGTGTAGTCATGTGTAGTCATTCATTCTAGTGTATTTGATGACTGGTCTATTTTCAGACGATTGTCAGACATCTGTCTATTTGACTTTCACTGACAGGCCAAATTAAGCCTTGTTTTAGCCAAGACGCTTATACATCTACCGTGAAAAAAAGACTTGATGCTTGTTCAAACTACTAATGTAAAATGAGTAAAACAACAAAATTCTTTTTTAAGACAACCTCATTGTTTTATGTTCAGTCCACTTAAATTTGTAAAAACAATTAAAGCCTCGGTTGGATCACAGTTTTTATTGTGGGTTATGAAAGTCACTATGTCAGATTATGCGATCCTGTGAAGTCTACGACAAGCGTTATTTTTAAAGCAGTCACAAGTGTTGCTACAACAATATTTTTTATCTCAACTTTTAAGTTTTTTTTTAGCGTATTTCAATCTCAAAATGAAGAAAATTTAAGCACATCAGCAGCAGCAAGGAAAAATCAGATGCCCAAGAGATAATCTTTAAAATAATGACATATTAAAAATTACCAAATATATGACAGAGATTTATGATACATTCACAATGAAGCATTCACTAAAATCCTTATTTTCCTCAGAGCGAAACAAATCAACCACCCATATAGTTGAGTAGTGAAGGGGCACAAACGAAAATATAATTAGAATATTTTTTATTTAAGAAATATCTTTTTGAAACTATATTTTTTTTCTTTTTTAATTTTATTGTATCTTTTTTTGGTCAGTTATCTATAAATAAGAATAACAAATAACATCTGAGGTGATGCGCTTCAAAACAAGTCTGCTATATGCTCCGAAACACGAATTGCCCTGATATTGTGTTGGTTTGTTAAATAAAATAATAATCTAGCCTAAATAAAAATAAAGTGAAATATTCACAGTTTCAGAGAAGCCTATATTAAATTGTTTTCTCTATTAATGACAAAACTGAATAAGCAGGAAATCCTTTTGCAATGTATTCACAGCACTGAACATGTTCTCAGATTACCTCGGAAGAACAAACTCTGTTGGAAGGATGAGAGAACTCAGAAAGTTGTTGTGAGAATGGAGATGTCTGCATATTTGTGCCAGTCTGTCCGATAAAATTGCTTAAAGCACCTTAATATTTTAGAAAAGGTAGTTCAAGCTTAGTTAAAGGTAGTTGAAGGTAGTAAACCAGTGATTGATCATATCCACCCGAGACCCACCCATAAGTAAATATGCAGCCTATTTTTTGATTGACCGGAGCATTAACGGCATCACACGCTGATATAACCGAGAAATGATGTGCTCCTACTGCAGTGTCACCCACGTGACTGAACTCGTTGTGAAGAACCTAAAATTAAACATGCTAGACTTTCTGCGATGGTGTCATGAGTTGTCACAGGCATGGCATCGGATGTCGTGAACTATGCCACTTTACACCAGAAGAAATTATTAAATCTTGTGTCAAGAGACCTATTTGTCGTTTACGAGTCCCTACGACACCCTACATCAAGGAAATCGTGCCATAATTGTGTGATCTGCCCAGGGCTTAAGTTAATCCATTTGTTTTGGAACATCATGATGGTATTGTGTGGAACTTTTACAGTGTATAGGCTAAGACATCTATAATTCATCTTTTAACAAACTAAGGTTTCTGTAATCCACCCCCTGTAATTTATCAGGACATTCAGATGTCCGAGTAATTTCAACCTCAAAATATACACTAAATATTTTCTTTCGTGGAAAACAATGACATGTAAGCATTGAGCTACAGCTTGTGGCTGGCTCCAGTAAATGGTTTGGGAACATTTTGGGATTGCTGATTAATATTTAGGACAGAATATTTTGATTTGATGAACATTTCTTGGCCCTACAACTTCCATTTAAATCAGTGTTTCTCAACCGGTGGGTTGCGACCCAAACGTGGGTCGCAGGAAATTTTCAGTAGGTCATGGAGTGTGGGGTCAAAAAAACAACAAAACTTTAATTTTTAACTTGTTTTGTGTATACCGGACTTTTATTTTGACATGCGCGCACAACAACCGATCCCTTTGGAATCAACATGGAAAGCATCATGTTGCCGAGCAACATATAGAGTCAGCTCGTGGAGCTTTCATGTGATAAGACACTGAAAAAGAAATTCAGTGAAGTAAGCCTCTCCCAGTTTTCGCGATCTGAGAGTGCGATCAAACCCAACCCATTCAGAACTACGTATTTGTATGAAAGTGGCGTCCCTTCCTTGCTGCAGCTTGAGTCAAAGCAAAGGAACAGGTTGTACATAGAGCACGATCTTCGGGTAGCACTGTCTACCATCACTCCTGACTTTAAAACTCTTATCACATCAGTAAAGCACATCCTCAGTTCCCCTTCGGGAGGGGAACTTCAATGCTATGTGGAAAAATTCCACTATGGGGGATTTCGTTCAGAAAGCCAATCATCTGAAAGAGTATGTAAACGGGCCAATGAAATGCCAATGAGTTGGCAGCTTCAGCTTGCGCAGCTGATGCTCGTTGCAATCAATTTGGCAATAAAAGCACAGCGATAGCAGAGCTGAGCATCCATTTTCGCTTCAGAGTCTTTCACGAAGCTTCTGAGAGAGTCATGAGGGTTCCTCCAGCTGTATTACACAGAGAGAGGGAACGAGAGTGGTCTCCCGGTCCAGAGTGTGTGACACGCAGCGGCAGACGGTCGAGCTGGGTCCTCCCTTGCCTGGCGTTCTTTGGGTCCGGTCCTCCAGAGCGGTTTGTATTGTTGCGATCCTAAAAGAGCAACACGGTCGTGCAGCACGTCTTTTTCAAGACGGCGCTCCGACTGTGCGTTTCTGGATGCGGTGGTTTCCTGTCCCCGGATGATGGGCACGAGCACTGCGTTTCATGTCTGGGGGTCCAGCATGTTAATGCAGTGCTTGCGGACAGTGCATGCCATCACTGCGGTGGTGTGTCTGTTGCGCAGTTAAGATCGCGGCTCGCTCTTGCAAAAGAGCCAACCTCCCCAGTTGTCCCCCGCTCCGCGGTGGGCACTCGGGCAGATCTGAGGGTTACAGTGGGAGTAAATCCGCCGCCCTCGGGCCTGTGGACCTCTCGCTCCTCCACGCGCTCCATCCAAGCTTTGAGTGAGAGAAGCGCTCCATCCTCGGATGGCCGCCCTCTCACTTGATGACACCGAGGCTCAGACGTCCACCGCTGCATCGGAGGATGGGTTATCCTTGTCTGATGAAGGATGCGAACCCGCTCCCTCCCTCCGGGGTGGCGAGCGCGGCGTCGGATCTAGAAACAGACATGATAATCGCGCTTTCCTGGGCTGTTTCGGCCATGGGCCTGGAGATGGTTTATCCCCCAGCCCCGCGGTCGGACCGACTAGATGGGTGTATGTGGAGGATTAAAGCCTCCCATCCCTTTCTTCCCGGACGTGCGCAGTGGGCTCACGCAGTTTTAGAGGGCATCTTTCTCTGCCCGATCTGCGTGCGCCTCCGCCCTCACCACCCCTTATGGTGGAGCAGCCAGGGAGTACGAGTTGATTTCCCAGATTGAGAGTGCCATGGCGGGCCCGCGTGGTGCCTCTTTCTGCTGAAGTCAGCCTTGTCTCTCGTCCAAGGCGTGTCGGTTTTTCTGCCTCCACGGAGCCAGAGCCCTCACAGCCGCAGGCCAGGCTGCCTCCACCCTGCACGCTTGGGTATGTGCGCACGCGCTGACCCAGCTGCATGAGGGTGGTTCCGACCCAGGCTGGTTACCAGCCCCGCACCGCACCCGACTGAGCTCCACGGACCTCAAGTCTGCTGCGCGTGCCCTGGGAAGGACGATGGCCACATTAGTGGTCCAGGAGCGCCACCTTGGGCTAAACCTGGCAAAAGATATGCGCGGAGTCGACAAAGTTTGCTTTCTTGTCTCCCCTGTATCCCAGGCTGGCCTGTTCGGCGACACTGTCTGTGAATTCACCCAGGAATTCGAGGCGGTGAGAGAGCAGTCAGATGAGGTCTCCTATCGGCGGGTATGTATGACCGCTCGGCCCACCGAGCTTTCCACATCTGCGGCTCCTCGCCAAGGGCGCCTGCCTGCGAGTGCTGCCCCGCCCTGTCTGCGCCTCCGGCGAAGCAGCAGCGTTGAGCACCTCGTAAGTGGGCCGCCCGCCCCGTCCAGGGCGCCGTTAAGTCCGGTAAACGGATCACGAAGCGTCCGTGAGACGGGTCATCTGGAGAAGAGGTAAGTTGCTCTTTCCCCGGTGGAGGGCCGGGCTCAGTGAAAGAGCACTTTTTCCACTTCCTCGGATGTGACAGCTCGAACTCTGCCAGTCCGGGACGCTATGCCTTCTGGCTCGCAGAGTCGGTGCATCTCGCCAGCGGCTCACGAGCGGTGGGAGGACGGTCTCCTTTCTCCCACTCCTCCAGCCCCCCTCCTGGAGAATGGGAGCGAGCTGAGAGTGAATCTCTTGCCTCCAGCTCTTCCGCGGGACCCCAGCGCTTCCCGGATCAGCACTCCCACTCCGCGCTGCCCCACTGCAGGTACGTCATCGATTGTTGCGATGGGACCATTAGCGAGGGCGTTGCCTGCCTGGTTAGCGTGGGCGAGTCCTTCGCGGTGGCTCATACGCACAATCAGACTCGGCTATGCGATTCAGTTCGCGAAACGGCCTCCCAAGTTCACGGGTGTGTATTTTACCAGGGTCAGCCCCCTGTCCGCCCCTGTCTTGCGAGAGGAGATTGCTGTCCTCCTGGCGAAGGATGCAATAGAGCCGGTCCCTCCAGCCGAGATGGAGAGCGGGTTTTACAGCCCGTACTTCATCGTGCCCAAAAAGAGCGGTGGGTCACGGCCAATCCTAGATCTGCGCGTTTTGAACCGCTGTCTTCAGAGACTCCCATTCAAGATGCTCACGCAGAGGCGCAGCCTCCGGTGCGTTCGTCCTCAGGATTGGTTTGCAGCAATAGACCTGAAGGACGCGTACTTTCATGTCTCCATTCTTCCACGTCACCGTCAGTTTCTACGGTTTGCGTTCGAGGATCGAGCTTGGCAGTACAAGGTCCTCCCCTTCGGGCTCTCCTTGTCTCCGCGGGTCTTCACCAAGCTCGCGGAGGGTGCCCTAGCGCCCCTGCGGCTTGCGGGCATCCGCATACTCAACTATCTCGACGACTGGCTGATTTTAGCTCACTCGGGGGAGCAGTTGATTATGCACAGGGACAAGGTGCTCCGGCACCTCGACCTATTGGGGTTTCAGGTCAACCGAGAAAAGAGCAAACTCACCCCCGTGCAGAGGATCTCTTTTCTCGGGTTGGAGCTGGACTCGGTCACCATGACAGCGCGCCTCTCCAGGGAGCGCTCTCGGCTAATGCTGAACTGTCTGAGAGAGTTCGACAGCAAAATAGTGGTCCCCCTGAAATCTTTTCAGAGGCTCCTGGGGCATATGACATCCGCAGCCGCCGTCACGCCGCTCGGATTACTCTATATGATACCACTTCAGCACTGGCTTCACGATCGAGTCCCCAGACACGCATGGCACGCGGGCACACACCGGGTGACTGTCACTGCGCTGTGTCACCGCACCCTCAGCCCTTGGAACGACCCCTCGTTTCTACAGGCCGGTGTGCCTCTGGAACAGGCGTTCAGGCATGTTGTTGTCTCAACAGATGCCTCCAGCACGGGCTGGGGGGCCGTGTGTTGCGGGCATGCAGCAGCGGGCCTGTGGGTAGGTATCCAGCTGCATTGGCACATCAATCGCCTAGAGCTGCTGGCAGTGTTTCTCGCTCTCCGCCGTTTTTCTCCGGTGCTGGAGCGCCAACACGTGCTGGTCAGGACGGACAGCACGGCGGCGGTGGCGTATATCAACCGTATGGGGGGTATCCGCTTTCGCCGCATGTCTCAGCTCGCCCGCCGTCTGCTCCTCTGGAGTCATCCGCGGCTGAAATTGCTGCGCGCCATTCACATTCCAGGCGAGCTCAACCGTGCAGCCGATGCGCTCTCACGGCAGCCTCTACGTCCAGGAGAATGGAGACTCCACCCCGAGACGGTCCAGCTGATATGGGCGAACTTCGAGGAGGCCCAGATCGATCTGTTTGCTTCCTCCGAGAACGCTCATTGCCAGTTGTTTTTTTCCCTGACCGAGGGCTCCCTCGACACGGATGCACTGGCCCACAGCTGGCCTCGGGGCATGCGCAAGTATGCGTTTCCCCCAGTGAGCCTGCTCGCGCAATTACTGTGCAAGGTCAGGGAGGACGAGGAGCAGGTTTTGCTAGTTGCGCCTCTCTGGCCCAACCGGACCTGGATATCAGAACTCTCCCTCCTCGCGACGGCCCCCCCTGGCAGATCCCCTTGAGAGAGGACCTACTCTCTCAGGGACAGGGCACCATCTGGCACCCTCGCCCAGATCTTTGGTGGTCCTTAGACGCGAGGAAGACTTAGGTAACCTACCGGCTTCGGTGGTTAATACCATCACTCAGGCTAGAGCCCCCTCTACGAGGCGCGCCTACGCCCTGAAGTGGAGTCTATTCACTGAGTGGTGCGTCTCTCGCAGAGAAGACCCCCGAAACTGCCAGATCAGCGTTGTGCTTTCTTTTCTTCAGGAGAAGCTGGAGAGCAGGCTGTCGCCCTCCACACTGAAAGTTTACGTGGCTGCTATCTCCGCTCATCATGATGCGATAGATGGCGGCTCCGTGGGAAGGCATAACCTCATCATCCGGTTCCTCAGAGGTGCTAGGCGATTGAATCAACCCCGCCCCCCTCTCATGCCCTCTTGGGATCTCGCCCTCGTTCTCACGAGCTTGCGCGGAGATCTATTCGAACCACTCGAATCAGTATCTTTAAGATTTCTGTCCCTGAAGACAGCTCTGCTGGTTGCGTTGGCATCGATTAAGAGGGTCGGGGACCTGGAGGCATTTTCGGTCAGTGACTCGTGCCTGGAATTCGGACCGGCTAACTCTCACGTTGTCCTGAGACCCTGGCCCGGCTATGTGCCCAAGGTTCCTACCACACCGTTTAAGGATCAGGTAGTGAGCCTGCAAGCGCTGCCCACGGAGGAGGCAGACCCAGCCCTTCATCTGCTGTGTCCAGTTCGCGCTTGCGAATTTACGTGAAACGCATTTAGAGCTTTAGATCATCTGAGCAGCTCTTCGTCTGTTATGGTGGTCGGCAGAAGGGAAGTGCCGTATCAAAACAGAGGTTGGCCCACTGGATAGTGGATGCCATCTCCCTCGCTTACCAAAGCCAGGGTGAGCCGTGTCCCCCAGGGGTGCGAGCGCACTCCACTCGGAGCATTGCTTCCTCTTGGGCGCGTGCACGCGGTGCCTCTCTAACAGACATCTGTAGAGCTGCGGGCTGGGCGACACCTAACACATTTGCAAGATTCTACAATCTGCGAGTGGAGCCGGTTTCCTCAAGGGTATTAGGTAACCTTGGTGATTGGGGAAACACTCGGTGAGGTGTTGTAACACGCTTGCTGCGCCATTCTCCTTAACACGGAGGTACGTGCGCCTTTTTTACTCTGTCAGTAAAGTTCCCCGCTTAGGTGAGCCCTGCAGAGATTCCTCCGAGGCCCCCAGCATCTGACTCAGCGGAGGAGTCAGACGCTGGCCCGTTACGTTGTAGGTCTGCCCGCTGGTCAGCCCGCGTTCTGGGTATAGGTGCCCGCTATGTGCGATCCCCGCTGGTGATCCCATATGCATTTTAGCCACGATGCTGTCCCCCTTCTCAGGCAGGACCCGTGTCTTCCCTCACAGCTAACCATCTTATATTCATATGCGTACTCCCCTTTTCAGGGCTAGTCCTTATGTTTTCTTGCCACCAGTCTCCCCACTCGGGCAGCAGGTGGCCTCCGCAGCGTCCTCCCTATCGGGACTGCACGCTTTCCCAACGTACTGTCGTATCAATTCCTAGAAATTACTAGATGTCTTGCGACTCCCGAAAAATATATCTAAATCCGTAAATCTTCTGTTGAAGTGGGATAAGTAAGGGCCAGGGAACACGTTGGAAGACCGCGCCTCCGGTGATGCAGGTGCGCTCACGCTCTACTCAGCCTGGCTAACCTCTCATCGGGGGCAAGGTAAGGTCCATTCGTTGTGGCGTTTTCCATACATTTCCCCATAGTGGAATTTTTCCACATAGCATTGAAGTTCCCCTCCCGAAGGGGAACGCTCCGGTTACTAAAGTAACCCTCGTTCCCCGAGGGGGGGAACGGAAATGCTATGTTCCGTCGCCACAATGAATGCCCCTTAGCTGCTGGGGTGAAAGTCTCTTCAGCTCAAAAAGGATGCTCAGCTCTGCTATCGCTGTGCTTTTATTGCCAAATTGATTGCAACGAGCATCAGCTGCGCAAGCTGAAGCTGCCAACTCATTGGCATTTCATTGGCCCGTTTACATACTCTTTCAGATGATTGGCTTTCTGAACGAAATCCCCCATAGTGGAATTTTTCCACATAGCATTTCCGTTCCCCCCCTCGGGGAACGAGGGTTACTTTAGTAACCGGAGCGTTATCTCATTATCTTCCCAAATTACTCTTAAGTGAAACAGATGTTTATAATTGCTGTCATATTAGATGTAAAAATGGTTATGGATGTTTGAATCATTTTACAATTTGCTGGTTTGTTCTGTTCAACAGGATCAGTGTTAATGTTTTATTAACAGTTCAGTTTTGTTTATGGTAACAACCTTTCCTTACCCTAACCGCTGTTTACAGTGTTTGTCGTTTTTACTTTGTAATATTTCTATAATTTGATACATTTTGTTAAATGTCAGCAATAAAATATTGTTTATTTGTAAGTCTTGCTGATTTCTCGTGATTTTTCTTTCACTACTTGTGTATGTTAAATAAATACAAATTAATTATAATTCGTAAAATTATATTACAGTTCCTAAAATTTTGGGTCCCGTGGCCAAACCAGTTGAGAACCACTGACTTAAATGATTGATTGCTATCAGGATATGAAGAGACTCAACCAGGGGTGCATTTCCGAAAACCATCATCAAGGTCGCAAGTTCCGTCATTACAAACATAGTTAGTTGATTTGGCGTTTCCCAAATTCGTCGTTCAAATGAACATTCGCAAACTGCGTGGCAAACTTGTACGTTTTCAACTACACCTCTAGAGCTGTAGTTAGAAGCATAGTTCCTGACTGTGTTCTATTCAATGAAGACATTTTGATCTCTTCATCAGGAAACTGGAGAACAGATGGCTGTAATACTAGTATGGACAACGGAGACTTTGTGTGCAGCTGTAGCCATCTAAGCTTTTTCGCAATCCTCATTGTAAGTAAAGCCTTTAGCAGTTTTTGGATTTTAAAACTTCCAACTTAATCATGGCCAACTTATTTATTTGTGCCTATTTGTCTTGAATGTTCCTGACAGAGTCCTGAAATTCCAAAGGAGTCCCATATTGTCCATCTCAACTACATTTCATACGTTGGCTCTGCCCTTTCAATAGCATTCACAGCCCTCATAATCATCTTGTTTCTGTGCCAGAGGTAAGCTTTCTCACGAAATCGTCCAGTTTCAGAATGCTCAATGGTCTAGATTTAAAAGATAACTTCTTCTACCGTCCTCCACACAGGAAGAAACAATGCGAGCATTCGCTTGTCATCCATGTGCAGCTCTCTGGTTGCATATTCTTGCTGCACATCTCGTTCTTGTGCAGCGTGTGGTTTTCAGGCCATGGTGACACTGATTCAGTGTGTCAGACTATAGGCCTTCTTCTGCACTGGTGCCTTTTAGCCACCTTCACCTGGACGGCCATTGAAGGCTTCCACCTGTACCTGCTGCTGGTGCGGGTCTTCAACATCTACATCAAGAGATACCTGCTTAAACTAAGTCTTGTGGGATGGGGTGAGCTCAATTTCATGTTATGAATTTCACAGCAGTTGTCACACTCCACTTTTTTTGGAAAAAGACTTAATTGACAACTCCCGTAGAGATAAACTGTAGAGGTTTACCATTTTTAATCCATTCAGATGATCTCTGCATCTGGCGGAATTGCTTTTAGCTTAGCTTAGCATAAATCATTGAGTGGGATTAAACCATTAGCATCAAAAAATAAATAAATAAATAAAAGCATTTTGATCATTATCCCATTTCAAGCTTGACTTCTATAGTTACATTGTCCTTTTAAGGCAAGTCATTTCGCTCAGTAGCCATTTTTTAAACGCCTCTCGGACAGTATGCACGGGCAATCTATCTGAATGGGAAAACATCATATTCTCCAAAACTGTTTACCAAGCTTACGATTACAGTACATATTTGGAATCATCAATGAAATTAAAAGTTTATTACTCATAATTTTAGTTTCTAAACGTTCGAATCAGGGCGACATGGTGGCGTAGTAGGTAGTGCTGTCGCCTCACAGCAAGAAGGTTGCTGGTTCGAGCCTCGGCTGGGTCAGTTGGCATTTCTGTGTGGAGTTTGCATGTTCTCCCTGTGTTCGCTAAATTGTCCGTCATGTATGTGTGTGAAAGAGAATGTATGGATGTTTCCCAGAGATGGGTTGCGGCTGGAAGGGCATCCGCTGTGTAAAACAAATGCTGGATAAGTTGGCGGTTCATTTCGCTGTGGCAACCCTGAATTAATAAAGGGACTAAGCCGAAAAGAAAATGAATGAATGAATGAATGAATGAATGGACGCTTGAATCAGACAAAATTGCCAAAAGACAGGTTGCCGAAGCTTATGCGCACTTGAAAGGAATTTTTCAAGAACAATTGTTCATTTCATCGATTTCATTTCATCGATTTCATTTCATCGATTGTTCATTTCAATTGTTCATTTCATCGAGATCACAACCTTATTTACGGCAGAATTACACATTATATTACTCTGAATAAGGATTTGCACCCCTCTTTTGAAGTAATCCTCAACTTGGTCTTGATGGCAAATATCCTCCAGAAATGACAGCGACTCTTTGTTTACAAGTTTGTGTTTGAGTAGTTGCTGTCATGTGATGTTGACGGGTCGAACTGTACCTCGCATTCATATTATACAGATTACAAAAACAAAAAAAATGTAGTTTTCAAGTGAGGTTGTAGTCATTTTAAAAGTAGAGATTTCAAGCTTTATTTGGATATATTTCTTATGTCTGTGAAGCAAGTATTCGCTGAGATTCGTGTGCGTTTGTTTACCACAAAAAAATTTATAAAAAAATCGCACATGTCTGGTGCGAGCTTCTCCCCTGGAGAAACGTCAGTCTATGGTGATCCATGATTAGCTCCAGTACTAGTAGGCAGGGCTTCATTCGCCATAATAATAATAATAATAATAATAATAATAATTCCTTACATTTATATAGCGCTTTTCTGGGCACTCAAAGCGCTTTACACAATGGGGGGATCTCCTCATCCACCACCATTTCATCCAATCATCCTCATCCTCATCCTCATCCAATCGCCATGTTGACTGTTAAATTTTTTCCCATTCAAAACTATACAAGTGAGATGTTTTGTGTAGAGTCTTTGATTGTTTATACTAAGACCGACGGAAAATGAAAAGATGCTATTTTATAGGCTGATTGGTTTAAGAAAAATATTCCTATTACTGTGTATTAACCAGGGAGCTTTGCAGCCATAGTGTCGCTGCAGCAGGAGCAATGATATAACCTAGATACCTAGCTGGAAACTATTTTCAGGTGCTGTGTAATATCATTGCAACTGCTCCACCAATGGTAAGGTAGCAAAGTTTCTTGATTATTACGCCAGATTGAAAATATAGTTCCTTGTCAAGCCAATAGGACCAAGAGGTCAAAAAAGTGCCATAAAAATCGGCATGTGTTCAGTCTTTTTTCTTTTTTGCACCCTTTTGTTTGGTGCACATGCGAAAACAGTTGCACTTTGTTCATTTTACAATCAGTCAGACACATTTCTCACTGCAAATATCTTTCCTTGCTAGCTGTATGTGTAGCATAGCAGTTCATTTCAGGTTCAAAATTAACTAAAAACATATTTAAATCAAGTCGTTCATCCAAAACACCAGCAAAATCTTTCACCAAATGCTTCACCAAACACTTTTAAAACAATAACTTTTAAAAAGATTAGCAACGGGTGGCATTATAATATTGTTTGTTAAATTATAATGACCACTAATTTACTTGTCAGAAGTTCACCCCAAAAAATAAAAACTCTGTTGTTAATTACTCACCCTAATGTCGTTCCAATCTCCGGAGACCTTTGTTCATCTTCTGAACACAAACGAAGATATTTTAGATTAAATTAGAGAGCTCTCTGACCCTTTATACACAGCAATGGTCCCGAGACATTTAAAGTCCTGAAAAGGAACAAAAAACATTGTCACAACATTAATTGTGACTTCAGTGGTTCAACTGTAATGCTTCAGCTGTTTGAAACTTTGTCCACCAAAATCTTCCATATCAGATTGCACGGTACATGTTTACTACAGGAAATATGACGATTGTGTGTTGCACTACAGACTCTACTGAAAAATATATGCATCACCAGTAGTAAATGCAGTAAACGCATACACTGACCAGATGCAGGTAAGAAAAAAAAGGTAAACAACTTTTTTGCATGCACAATACTGTTCTTTGAGCGTTCTATGATTAGAGATATATTTCTATAGAGGGCGGCACGGTGGCTCAGTGGTTAGCACTGTCACCTAACAGCAAAAAGGTCACGGGTTAGAGTTTCGGCTAGGCCAGTTGGCATTTATGAGTGGAGTTTGCATGTTGCCCCCATATTTGTGTGGGTTTCCTCCGTGTGCTCGGGTTTCTCCCGAAGACATGCATTTTAGGTGAATTGGATGAACTAAATTGGCCGTAGTGTATGGGTGTGTGTGTGTGTGTGTGAATGCAATGTAATGTGTATATTTATATAGTGCATTTATAGTGTTTGGCCATACACCCAAAGCACGTTACAATTATGAGGGGGGTCTCTCCCCAACACCACCAGTGTGCAGCACCCACTTGAATGACACGGCAGCAGCCACAGGACAACGACGCCAGTGCGCTCACCACAAACCGGCTATAGAACGAGCAGAGAGACAGTGATAGAGCCAATTTGGTGGATAGGGATGACTGAGAGGCCAGGATGATAAGGGCAGATGGTGGAAATTTAGCCAGAACACTGGGGCTACACCACTACTCTTTACGAGAAGTGCCATGGGATTTTCAATGACCACATGTAACCTCACCAGTCTTACGCCACCCAAACCGCTCTGAGCTGGTATCAAACCAGCGATTTTCCGATAGCGTCTGTCGCTAGAGCAACCTTTAGAGGTCAGAGGAGTGAGGTTTACCAGCTCAGCACTTCACTAGCTGGCCTCTGCTACACACAGAGTCAGGACCTCGGTTTAACATCTCATCTGAAAGACCAATACACAGTACTGGTTTGCAGCTGGAAGGGCATCCACTGTGTAAAACATTTGGCAGAATAGTTGCTAGTTAATAGTGCTGGCAACCCCTGATAAATAAGGTACTAAGCTGAAGGAAAAGGAATGTGTATATATATATATATTTATATAAATATATATTTATATTTGGGGGGGGGTTCACCTTTTTAATGTGATCGTATAGCGGAGATTGTAGACAGTAAAAGTGTGAGTTCAAGGATCAGCAAAGAATGTCTAGCCAGGAAATGAACTTGGGTCAAAATGAACAGCCTAGTGTCATAGTGCCGAATTTCTATTGGCACCGAATCACGTGGAATGTTACGACAAAGTTTTTGGCTCCTTTTCTTGATTTTAAACGCCTCGTGACAATTGACCTAAGGAGGATGAGAGAGCTTTCAGATTTCATCTAAAATGTCTTAATTTGTGTTCTGAAGTTGAACGAAGCTCTCAGGCAAATGCGGGTGAGTAATTAATAACAGAATTTTTATTTTGGGTGAACTAATTAAGCCTTGAAATGTGCATCATAAAATCTATTTGTTGTATTAATAATTTCCACAGGTGTACCCACCATTACGGTGATGATATGCGGCGTGACTAAAGTGTATGGAAAATATCCCTTCTACATGGATCAAGCAAATTCAACAGCCACACCGCTGTAAGTTCACACTCTTCAAACTACTGTACACTGCATATATAGTTGAAGTCATAATTATTTGCCCTCCTATGAATGTTTTTTCTTTTCAAAGGGGTGGTCCAGAGTGTATTTTTAAAGCTTGATTGTGTTTATGGGGTGCAAAGCAATCTGTGCTCATGCTTCACTTGTGAAAAATCGCGTAATTTTTCATATATCTTACTTGGATTATATACAGCTACTCTGCTAACATCAGAACCACCGTCATATTTCCTAGTTCCTCCAAAAGCCCGCCCTCAAGAGGCTCTGATTGGTCAGCTAACATAATGTGCTGAGATTTGCTGAACTGCTCCATGTCACCAGGAAGAGTCTAGCTTTAACATTACACCACATCTAGCTACGCCCCTTCGCTGCGCAGGGTGTATGCTTGTTACCTGGTTTATGACATCATTAACCAGGATGTATTTTTTTGTAGTGCCCAAACTTCATTCGCTGTAGGCTTTGCTAAGCTGTAAGCTCTGTAAAAGCCATTGCCTCACTTTGCATTGAACTTTGAGCGTCTTACATTCAGAGATGTTGTTTATGTCCACACAGTTACATTACACATCAACTAAAGTTTAAAATATATCGTAGTGGACCAACCCTTTCAAATATTTCCAAAATGATGATTAGGAATTCAGGTGATGATGATTAGATGATGTTTCACAGTATTTCCTATAATATTTTTTTTTCTGATTAAAGTCTTATTTGTTTTATTTTAGCTAGAATAAAAGCAGTTTTTAATTTAAAAAAAAACATTTTAAGGTCAATATTATTAGCCCTCTTAAGCAGGGGTTCCCAAACTCCCGCTATCCTTGGAGGTGGTTATAAACATACAAACATTGCACATAGCGGTGCACACACCAATCTGAAACAAACAAACAAGCATATTGGCAGCACAAAAAAGTGCAACAGTCTAACAACTATATATTTTTATAGTCATTATTTATTTGCTTAATTTAATACTAACCTCACTTAGTGAGAATGGTGGGCACAATGTTTACAGCACAAGACTATTCTTGGTTTAATTTTGGAGGCCGCCACTAGGAGATCGTCCCCTATGTTTAGTCGTGGACTTTATTTTTAATATAGAGTGTCGTAAAGGTGTCAAAGCTTAACATTGTTTTGTAAAATCAATCTGCTACATCTAACACCATTGCTGTGTCAATAATCTAGTATAATAACTCCAGGGATCGGAAAAAGAATCAAACGGCTGATGGCTATTTATTTGTATGCTGTTTTTTTATCTAATTCATTCGTGAATTAATTTTATTTTCATCTTAGTCTCTTTATTAATCTGGGCTCGCCATAGCGGAATGAATCGCCAACTTATCCAGCATATGTTTTACGCAGTGGAAGCCCTTCCAGCCGCAACCCATCTCTGGGAAACATCCATACATTCTCATTCATACACATACACTATGGACAATTTGGCTTACCCAATTCACCTATACTTTGGACTATAAGTCTTTGGACTTGTAGGGGGAAACCGGAGCACCCGGAAGAAACCCATGCAAACACGGGGAGAACATGCAAACTCAGAAATGCCAACTGACTCAGCTGTGGCTCGATCCAGTGACTTTCTCGCAGTGAGACGATCGTGCTACTCACTGATCTACTCACTGCGCCACCGTGTCGATTTTTGTAACTATTAAATACTTTTTTATGGATAAAATATGGTAATTCTAATAGTTTAATAGCATATATAATATTTTTGGAAATCCCCAAGTGACCGACCCCCTTCCCCCCACCCTATATTTGAGAACCATTGGTCAACAGAACAAACTTTTGTGTTTAGAAATGTGTTTACACAGAATATATACAGGGGGGCTGATAATTCAGAAGGGCTTATAATTCAACTTCAACCGTATAGAGTTTATCATTTATCAGACCTGTAACGGATGACTTCATTGGCTTTTTATTGTCTAGATGCTGGGTGACCACAAAGGCAGTAATCTACATTACAGTGAACGGATATCTCGGGCTGGTGATGCTCTTCAACATGGCTATGCTGGCGGTGGTTGTAATAAAGATGCGTCAGTTAAGACTGCAGAATGTACAAGTAGACCATCAACAGAGGGCATGGAAAGACTGCGTGTCTCTGCTGGGGCTCTGCTTTGTTCTGGGAGTGCCGTGGGGTCTGGCTTTCTCAACACACGGACCCCTAAGTCTCCTTACGCTTTATGTTTTTACCATCCTCAACAGTTTCCAAGGTAAGAATTTGGCACGGTGTTCATTGAAACAAAGGCAAATGTCAAAGGGAAAGTTCACTAAAAGCTGAAGATTTCCTAATATTTACTCTACACTTCTATGAATTTTGTTTTGAACACAAATCAAGATATTCTGAAGAATGTTGGAAATAAGCAGCCATTGGAAGCCACTGCTTTTTTCTAACATTCTTCAGAATATCTTCATTTGTGTTCAACAGGAGAAGAAAACTCAAATTGGTTTGAAACAAAGAGGGTGTGTAAATGATGAGAGAATATTCGTATTTGGGTGAGCTATCCCTTTAATAAAGCACAATAATAGGTCAAGGGCCAATATCTGTTCATGTATATTTATTATATAAATATAAATGCACACACTGACACGTACAATTATAAAATATTTCCATATATATTAATATTAATATATTTTTGTCACATATAAATATTTTATACATAAATATAAATAAATTCTATATTTATATAGAGAGCAACAAATAGTAACTTGCCATTCGAGATGACTTCATTAATAAGTTAATTGAGTCAATGCAGAGATGTATGTTACAAGCTCATGAGACTCATACACAATACTAATTATTTTTCCACTGCACCATGACTTTATATTCTATACTGTACATTATTTCTGTTAAGTGACAAGACCTTTGTCTAAGCAAAGCCAGACCTTACTGTCCTAATTAAACAATTAAAAATTAAGGCATGATCATATTTTATTTTGGTAAAATAAGCGTAATCTAGAGGCCTTTGCCTTTCATATTAGCCATTTCTGATACCAAATGATCAACTAGAAATTATTATTTGTTGTTCCTAAAACTTGGATAGGTGACTTTTGTCAGGCAGTGTGCACGTGTATATATATATATATATATATTGTGGCGGGACAAAGAGGGAGAAATACACACACGCTGGAAGTTAGATGTTTGGGGTGATTTATTTACAGTGCTCCAGTGTGTATGTGTCAAAGTGTAATCTTCCAATCCGTGCTTCCAATTCCGGGTGCGTGTTGTGCTCTCTGGTGAAGTGCTCTGTGTAGGTGAAGTGGTGTCGCCCAATCAGCCACTGGAATCTAGGGAGGTATAAGAGAGATAGCGTTAGTATGCGGGAGCCTTTGCATGTCCAGTCCAGCTCTCTCGATCTCCTCTTCTGGTCTCCTTATATCCTCCTCCCTTCACTCGCTGCAGCTGTGGCTGATTGGGCTTTATGTGGATGCAGCTGTGAGGCATCAGGGTCCATGGCGACGTTGTATCGTTGTAACACTCTGAAAACAACAGCGAAAAACAGCGCAGTTTTTTCTTTCGCTGCAGGAGTCAGCGGTACCTGCCAATAACCTTTGGTCAGGTCTAGGGTGCTGATGAATCGGGCTCCCCCGAGCCGATCTAGTAGTTCATCCACTCGAGGCATGGGGTAACCGTCGAAGGTAGAGACTTCGTTAAGCCTTCGGAAATAATAACAGAAGTGGAGGGTGCCATCAGCTTTAGGGACCATTACGATGGGGCTGGACCACGGGCTTCGGGATGGTTCGATGACCCCCAATTTTACCATGTTTTTGATCTCCTCCGCTATAGCCAGCCAGCAAGCCTCCGGGATCCTTGGGGCAGCTGTCGCACTATTACTCCCGGGGGTGTGCGGATGTCATGCTGAGTAATGGAAGTGCGCCCTGGCGTTTCACAGAACACATCCTGGAACTGACTGACCAGGGCCTGTACCCGTGTCTTCTGGGTGGCCGACAATTCTTCTCCCATATGCACCACGGGTTGGTGCTTTTCCATGAAGGCCACCAGTTCGCCGGGAGGAGGGATCTAGCGCTTCAGCAAGTTGATGTGATATAGTTGCTCCTCCCGGCGGCGTCCCGGCTGACGGACTCGGTAATTGACCGGTCCGACCCGCTCCACCACCACATATGGTCCCTTCCATGAAGCCAGAAACTTACAATTAGTGGACGGAACCAGCAACATCACCTTGTCACCAGGCTGAAATTCCCTGGGTTGGGCTGGCCGGTCATACAGCTGTTGTTGGGCGCGCTGGGCAATGGTGAGATGTTCTTGGACAAGGGGCATCACCCGGTCTATCCTTTCTCTCATGTCCCGTACGTGCTCGATGACCCTTCTTTGGGGCGCTGGATCCTGTTCCCAGGCCTGCCGAGCAACATCCAGGAGGCCGCGGGGTTGTCTCATTTATGTGGATGCAGCTGTGAGGCATCAGGGTCCATAGCGACGTTGTATCGGATGACTCGCCACAATATATATAGTAGTCAATATTTGAAGTGAATCAAAACCTTTCATTAAAGTTGTACTAAAACTATTGCACTATATGAGTTTTTATAAACTTCAAATGTTGACTACTAACTAATCCCAGGATAATGAAAAACAGATGCTACAGGCTCAACCGTAGCAAATGATATGTGTTGAATATTCACAAAACATAACTATAATTTTATGCAAATTACACAGACACTAGTTAGTTTTAGAGAGCAGTTTACAAATAATGGATAAAAAAATTAATTGTCTTACCTCTTCAACCAAGAAAGAAGCTAGGGCATCATAGATGAAGTTTTTCTGTGCCGATGTTCAGAACATATGCATTTTCTTCTGCTGTTCGTATACTAATTTTGCTGGTGTTTAATCTGCGAAGCACAACGGTAAAATTAAAACAACTACATTTTTATAGGCATCACAAAAATTAAGCTAAACAATACCAACAGAGAATTGACAGAGTCAGCAGTGGATAAGGAATGTGTGTCACGTCATTTCAGATAGACTAAATCACATATTTATGAGTAGATGCCACATTTGACCAAAACAGACATTTTAAAATGTCCACCACATAGGACAGTCACTGTGTCACCAGTCATGGTAACAATCAACAAATTTACTAAGCTGTTACAGCATATTTAAATCAATTTAAATTCCAAAAGAAATAGAATATACCTTTACAGGTATGAATGGTGTGTGCTGACATGTGTTTTATATGTGTTAACTAATATTACTGTTGTTGTTGTTGTTTACTACAATAACGTTACAGTGTTTCAACTGCCAATGCCTTTGCCATGTTTTATTCTGTTTGTTTAGCAAAATCATGTGCTACCATTTATTGCAATACACTGACCTTTATTGCAGTACACAGCCATGTCAAAAAGTGTAGATTTAAATAAGTAAATTTGACAAAGTTAATGATTAGATCTTTATTGCAATGATTAATCCTAGATCATGACTATAATGGAGTCTTTCATTCAACATCGGTTATAGGTTAAAAATAATTGTTGCTAATGTAAACATATTTAGCACTGCAATAACAACTCCAAGTATCCGCTGACTTAATTTTACAGAGTAACTTTCTTTGTTTTTGGACAAGAACATGTGTAAAGTGTATAATCTGTATATAGTCATAGACTGGACTGGCTTTGACTGTTCCAATGTGGAGAACAAAAGTGCTTGATTATTTGACTAGTCTTACTATTTCTGAAATCAGTATTTTGGAGAGTACAGTAGCCAAATATATTATCCAAATATAAATATGTGTAGGCATGGCCCTGTATAAGATTCTGACAACCTTAGATAAAAATAGCATGGTTTCACTGTATGACGGTATTGTGTTTACTGCTTTAAAATATAGTCTTTTTAAATGTCTGGCTAAAAAAACAAAACCTTTATCCCCTTTGAACACAATATATTTTATATTTTGAGATATACATTTAAAGTATTTTGGGACAGTAAACATGTCGGGTTAAATAATTCAAATGAATCCTTGACTTCTGCTGTCTTCGTTAGTTTCAATAACCCAGATTTCTTACCTTTGGATATCTTTTTTTCTGCTGGAGATACTGTTGTCCTAAAAACAAACAAACAAAAAAAACATATATAAATATACTCATACCATAGGAACGGTACAGCAGTAAATTTAGCTGGTTTTAAAACCTTGACTTTTCCAAACCGCAGTATACCTTGAAAACTGTTATCGTCCCATGCCTAAATATGTGATGTCTTTGAATTGTTGTTGGTCCTTAATAAACTAACAATTCATTAATAACAATTAATAGGAATACCAGTTTGGTAGTGACCCTAAATGCTTTATAACTAGTAATGCAGTTCACTTACAAACTGTCACGTTAAACACTAATTACTGCAGTTGCAAACAAATCAAGACACTTATCATAACAAATAATGACTTCGAACAGAAAGCGTGTGCTTTTTATAATGTCGGAGCTTTCGGTGAGGGTTCAAAATCAAGGTCAAAACTATTCCGCAAACGGTCCATTCCTTGTTATTTAGACTCCATACAAACAGTATCACTTCATTTTAGCAAAATAATAATTAGTTTGTGACTACCTTGAAAGCAGTAAGTGCTCTCAGCTTATGTCCAGCCGAGTTAATTCATCAGGTATGGTACAGCTGCTAGCGGCGCTAGGGCTAATAAATTTCTGTAGCTCACAGCGCCCTCCGATGGCGAAATGCACTACATCACATATGGTCGGTCAAATTTTGTGTCTGCTGTAATAAAATACGTATTTACCTCTTATTTGCAAGCAATTTCTATGTCAAATCACACCGATGTCAAAGCTGACCATCATAAGTTACAAAATTAGTGATAAATTCACCTGCAATTACTTCCTAACATCTGCTTGTAAATAACATATTGTATAAAGATCCACCAAACCACAACCAATCTATTCCAGATCTGGCAATCTCCCACCAAACATTTCTGTTCGAGAATCTCATTTACTGTTCCTGCCACTGAATAAAAAAATAAATACGTAATGTAATGTGCATACACCCAAGCCCTTCACAATCATGAGGGGGTCTCTCCACACCACCACCAGTGTGGAGCATCCACTTGGATGATGCGACGGCAGCCACAGGACAACCACCTTGTATCTTGCACCCTTCTAATGTACATGTTTCGATTAACCACTTGCGCCTCCTAGCGTCCCCAAAGTATAATTCATAATGTATATTTGTATTATCTATTATTTCAACTAATAATATTATTATTTAAAACACAGATCAGGGAAACTATTGACCCCCCATACATCTTATTTTGACGGCCTTTTGTGGGATCAAGCATTAATTACGAGGGGTCAATCCCCCAAACCCCCCTGTAATTTACACTTTGCTAGTATACGGTTAACCGCTGTTACAATTTCATCACTGTTCATTTCATCCTACAGGTGTCTTTATTTTCCTGTGGATTTTGACTCTCACGTGTAAAGCACGGAAGGAGAAACAAACCTCATCCAAAGGCACCATCCAGGTCAGCTACCTGAGTAATGAAGATTATGTGACTTCAAAGACAACCAACAGCTGAGTGCACCGTGAAGTTTCAAAAACGGACTCTTCAATCACATTATTATTACTTAATATTATTATTATTATTATTATTATTATTAATGATTTTTGACTAATTTCGACTTTTTTTGGAGCCCACAAGTCCCAGGGGCCTGCAAGGGAGCGTCATGTAAACCTACTTTTGTGGAGGAAAATATTTATTTTAAGAGTTGATCTGTTTTTCCTTGAAATTTAATTCAGGAATAGTTTGTATTTGTTGTATTTTCAAACTCTTGATTGTAGCAGTTGTGATTTTCACAACGAAATATTTTATAAGTCTATAATAGTTTAAGCACTGGATAGGAAAAAACCCTGTTGACTTTTTTTTTTTTAAACCTTTTAGATTGCATTACTTATTGTACAATGACAAAAATAAAGTTTATATTTTTACTAAGCAACATTTTACTTTTTGTTAAGATGTGCACAGAAAATGTGTCTTCACGCACACAAAGATTTCAAGAGTTCACATTTAGCTGATGATTGATTATAAAGCGTATTTGGCAAGCTGTCCCGGGAGAGAGCCCTGAGCTCAGATTATCCTTGAGCCCGGGGCTCCCTCCCGTTTAAAGGGCGAGAGGAGAGTTTGAGCTCAGGTAAGTCTCGAGAACTCCCCCCACTGAGATATATCTGACTAGAGTTGCCTTAAGATGCTATTTAAAGTAGTCGATTGACTTATGTTGTATGTTTTTTAGACGGTGGGAGGAAACCGGAGAACCCGGGGAAAACCCACGCGAACACAGGGAAAACATCCAAACTCCACACAGAAACGCCGACCGGCCCGGGAAGAGGCTGAACCAGCGGTGTTCTTGCTGTGAGGCAACAGTGCTAACCACTGGGCCACCGTGCCGCCCTATCAAAGAAGGGGAGGAGTTGGGGTGGAAGGGGGGATTCTTCAAGAGGAAGATGACCTGAGCAGAAAGCTTTGGTAATTTATAGTGTGTCGGGATTCGTCTAATTTGTGCAATATGCGGAGCTGATGTGGTACCAGCTGTGTTCAATCATAAGCACGTGATCCTCTTGAAATTAGTTTAGAAATAAACCCCACTTGGTGTGGAAAACAAGTTCACGGAGAAATTGCTGGTAAAGGTTATGTTTGTAAATTTTCTATTTAACGAATCTTAAAGTAGGCCTATCATTAAATTTAATGTGATTACACTCACTCACTCAGTTTCATTTGGCTCATTCCCTTCTTTATCAATGGTCTACTTTGATAATCCTTACTGACAACAATAATCAAAAAATGCTATTGACTTTTAGGGAATTTGGGAAACCAGGGCGATGAATAGGCCTGTCTCTAGATCTGATAAAATGTCAATGAATGCGCACATTATTACATTCAGTGTTGGTCATTCATTCATTCATTTTCTTTTCGGCTTAGTCCCTTTATTAATCCGGGGTCGCCACAGCGGAATGAACCGCCAACTTATCCAGCATTTGTTTTACACAGCAAATGCCCTTCCAGCTGCAACCCATCTCTGGTAAACATCCATACACACTCATTCGCACACACACACTACGGACAATTTAGCCTTCCCAATTCACCTGTACCACATATCTTTGGACTGTGGGAGAAACCAGAGAACATGCACACTCCACAAAGAAATGCCAACTGACCCAGTCGAGGCTCGGACCAGCGACCTTCTTGCTGTGAGGCGAACGTGCTACTTACTACGCCATCGTGGCACCTTCAGTGTTGGTAATAGTATAAAATATTATATTTAAAAATATAAAGTCAATTTATTAAGACATTTTATTTTTAAAAAGTTGCTAAATGTGTTACTTTTTATGTAATTTAAAAGTATATATATTTTTTGTATTAGGTGTAAGATAGGCTTAAAATTGTAACAATTGTAACACTGATTATATTATAATGCAAACTGTATGAAAATGATGATAAAAAATACACATCTATACACAATATATCACAAACCTCTGAATATTCATAGCTCTCTAATACTGTAAAATACATCAATGTTGGTCAAAGTTATATTTTATGACGTAGCTAATGTATTCCTGTGATTATAATCTGAATTTCAATGTCGAATGATGCTTGAGAAATCATCGTTAATATTACTGTTATGATCACAGGACACAAACCCAGCGAACATGGTGTAAAATATGCTGATTTGTCATCACGAGATGACATCACGATAAAGGGAACCTCGTGGTAGCCTACTGGAAAGTCAAAACACCATGTCATGGGGTCATTTTTTAGGAACTGAGACCTAAACATCATCTGAAAATGAAACCTTTCCATTAATGTTAAAGTTTGTTGTCGGACATATTTGGCTGAGATATTGTTATTTGAAAATCTTGAAGGTTCAAAAAAAGTTTGAAAAATAAAGTTTCGTACACTGGATTTTTGTAGACAAACACAACAATAGACAAGACAAAGACAAACAATTCCTTTACATCTTGTTGTAACATCCTTCAGGAGGGAACAAGCGTTAATTAGGGGGTAAATGCCCCACAAACCCACCCTGTAACTTGCACCCTGCTAGTGTACGTTTCAATCATAGACTGTTTTGATTAATCGCTGGCGCCACCAAGCGTCCTCAAAGTATAATTCATAGTGTATATTTGTATTATATATTATTTTAATTATTATTTAAGATACAGATCAGGGAAAACTATTTCTCACTATTAAAGTAGCTGACCCTCCATAAATCTTGCTTTGATGGCCTTCAGGGGATCAAGCATTAATCAGGGGGTCAATCCCCCTGGGTTTTCTAGTATACTTTTTGGTTAAGCGCTGTTATATATTCTACGATGTGCTTTCTGAATGTTAGGCGCCATCTAGCCACCACAAATTATAATTCATAATGTATATTTGTATTATCTAATATCTCATTTTCTTGTCATCTTAGTCCCTTTATTAAACCAGGGTCGCCACAGCAGAATGATCCACCTATCTTATATCTATTATGTTGAATATCCTTTCTATGGTGTGCTTTCTGAACGTTTGGCACCATCTAGGGTCCACAAAGTATATCATTCATAAATTTACAGTCCAATATTAGAAAAGACCAAAAAAAAGACAAGACAAACAATTCCTTTAAAAAATTTTATGAAAATACCAACGTGAGGAAAATTGCGATACAAAATTTGATCAATGGTAATATTACAAAAAAACGTATAAAAAAAGAAAGTGCACAAAAACTTCTTTACAGCATTAATAGTACAGACAGCTTTGAATAAATAGCATAAGTTAAAAATGACAAATTAACGCAATGAAATGACCAGCTAAACCTCTGGTAAGGCACACCGACTGAGCATGTGCCGTTATTAATAGCTAAAAAACATTTTCCCTGAAATTTTTCGACATCTTGTATTTGCTCTCGTGCGTTTTAACAACAAGAGCGTTGAGTCGACAGCAAAGCGGACTCAAAGTATTGCTGGTGAATAAAAACAAACATTCATTCAAATAATACACTGAAATACAAAGCTAAAAAATGTTAACCTTCTAACCCAATTAAAACCTCCACAGTCCTGCCAAACACCAATGTTTTCGCTTCTTCAAACAAAAGGCTATTTTGTCATATAAAACATATTAATCCAAAGACAAAAAAAAAACACACATAAAAGGCTGCAGTCAATACATCAAGGCTGAAAGACTGTACAATTTCATCTTGGATTATACCTTTAGAGTACAATATTAAAACACAAAAATAAAAAACGTGGTAAAAAACAGTGTAAAGCCTGGTCGGAAATTCAGTATTGTCTGTTATTACGCAATATTATAGCTCTCATTCAACAACAAAATAAAACACAAACACCACCAACAGTCAGAAAACTGATCATGCCAACAAATACATTATGCATGCTTTCATAAGCCATTGTGTATAATGATAACCGTTTAAATACTCTGAGATAATGTAGCTTTGCATCTTGTTTTTTTTAAAGATTTACAGACCCGTAACCGTTTCTTTTAAATATTGAGAAACATTTTTTATGCCAAACCAGAAAAAGAGGAGATTTCGAAAGCATGTGTCCATATTACAGACCCAAAGCTGAGGTGAATTCACATTGTGAATATTGTGCCCAAGAATTTATATCAGTAAACGTATGAGTGTGTGTGTGTGTGTGATGATGATAGACAACAGTTCAATCAGACTGCAAAACGGAGTAAAATATTGTATTTGCTTTAAAAGTACACCCATCTCATTAATGCCTTGGCTATAATGTTAGATACAGCACTTTTTTTTTTACACATCATTCATCTGTAACCCGTGAAACTAAATGCCAAATAGAAGTCTTTTGGTGCACTGGTATGGAAAATAAGATTATATTTACAAAAACACTGGTAACTCCAAAAACAAATGGGAAAAATATATATTTTACAGTAACTATAAAAAAGGATTACATTAAATTTCCTAACTGAGACCTATAAATATGTCCTAATGCCCAAATTATTCTCCTTTTTTTCCGTTATATAAAAAAAAAAGATACAAAAATTGTACAAAAAGTCATAAAAAAATACAAAAGCAAGGGGGGAAGGGGGAACTGAACTCATACACAAGTCATCTAACATAGGGGAGATATCGGAGTCTACCACTGGAGACAAAAAAAGCTATGAGGGCCTCAATGAGACGGATCACCAGGCCTCCTTCAGGTCCTCTGGAAGCGTCTGAGAGACTGAGGAGGTTGGCAGCGCGGGGCGCTTTTTGTTACAGCAGGGCTTGAAGAGACGGGGATCGATGATCACCTCACCGAAACGGCCCTTGTAGACGATCCCACAGCACACCTTTTGCCTGGAAAGCAAGGACTGGGTTATTTATCAGCTCAACCGGTAGCAGGTCTTCTGATATGAATTAGTAAACAGAGGAGGTGGGGGGCATACCTCTTCCAGTAGGACAGGTCGAGGAATGAGAAGCCAGATGGGGTTGGACGTCTCTGTTTGGTCTCGATGTCTGAGCCGTCATCAGATTGATTACTGTGACTCGGAGACTGAGAGGGAGACATGCTGGATGTGGTGCTGTGGGCATCGGAATCTGGAAACATACCACAGGAGACATTTTAATATGGTATATAGCTTCTTTTGTTTTTGTGATCTTAGGCTTCTTAAGACAAACACAAAATTTGTATTTATTTATAGTGCTGACAATAAAAAATATAAGTTCATATTTACAAAATATATTTGTGTGTACTGTGTATAGAAAGTCATGCATGACTATATTGTATAAAATATTTGTCATATATATTGTTTGTATTTTAATGTGTGTGTGTTTCTACATCTACATAAACAGTACACACCTATATATTATGTAAATACAAACTTATCTTGGATGAGATTGTTTAACAGCAGTAATTTTTTATAGTTTATATACATAAAAAACAAATTGAAGAATAATTTGGTGCAAAATTTAATTGTCATTTTAAATATTGATATTTTGACACTGTCCTTCAAACCACAACAACACAAAATATGAGGTCCTGTATGTATTATTTAAGATGGATGCTAATATGCTCTGTTGTGGTCCCAAAACATCCATGTTATCAGCAATTGAAGCACATTTTTCTGCTTAATGTTTTCAGAAAATCAAGAATGTTTCAGAATTTGAATTTCACCAGAAGGCAACAAGTTTGTAGGCACCATATATGTATACAAGTAAGACACTCTAACAATGTAATGGTCACAATTCAATGTTTACTTCATAATGATTTAATAACTTACACTTCAATACACTTCAAACCCACAGACTTTTCATTCAGAGCCCAAAATAACTACTTGATGATTTAAGATTAAGACTTAAACCCTCAGTTTCACAAACATTGAAATAAAATTGCATGTTTGAGCAGTCATAAATGAAAATAACATGCAGCGATATGTCTGAAAATACCTCAGTGCCATTGATTTGCCTCATGACGCACACAAATCATGCGTTTATCTCAGTAACTTTAATAAAAGATGCTTTAATACCATAAATTTAACCCTAGTCTTGACTTGCACTAAAATATAGACTTGGCATGGGCCGGTATAAGATTCCGACGGTATGATAACCTTGGATAAAAATATCACGGTTTTACAGTATTGTGTTTACTGCTCTAATATATATTCTTTTTAAATGTCTGGCTAAAAAAACAAAACCTTTTCCCCCATGAACACAATATATTTTATTTTGTGAAACATTTAAATTATTTTAGGTCAGTAAACATGTCAGGTTAAATAATTCAAGTCAATCATTGACTTCTGCAGTCTTCATTAGTTTAAAAAACACAGATGTCTTTATAATTTACACCCAACAAACAAAACAAAACAAAAAAAAGTAAAAAAAAAAAAATCTTACTCATACCTTAAGAACGGTATAGCAGAAAATTTTGGCGGTATGAAAACCTTGACTTTTCCAAACCACGGTATACCTTGAAACGGCTACCGCCCCATGCCTAATATAGACAGAACTGTAAAAACTGCTTATAAGCCAAGCCTCGCCTGTGATAACAGGCATTAAACTTTTAATTTTATAAAACTAAATATAAAACCCTTTACACAAAACTGCTAACCCTAAAATACTCATGTGAAAAATTAATCAGGGCAAAAAAGACAATGCATAACTTTTCGATTTTAGAATTATTAATTTCTACAATCTCATTTGTACATTTTAGTTCGGGGACATACACCTCAAGGCAAAAAAAATAAATAAATAAAAAATAAATAAAATAAATACTTTCATATTAACGAAATCAGATTAATTCAAACAAATTAGCAACTTTTTCCGACAACATATAAAATAGTTACATTTCCTCATGAGATCGGGCTGAAAAAAAAAAAAGAAAATATTCACATTTATATAATGTGAATCATAGAAAAACGAAAGATTCAAACACATATAAAGATGAAGGTCTAAATAAAGCTTAAAGAGGTGAAAACAGATAAAATGAAATGAGATGACCACAAATTCCAAAAAATGTACTTATAGTTTCAACGTGCCATGAGATTAAGTGCTCGAGAATAAAAAAAAATAAAAACTGCAGGACTCACTTTGTCTTTTGAATTTATGAAGCTTTTTCAGCTTACTTTTCTTCTTTCCATCAATGTTTTTCACTTTCTTGGGTTTGGTCAGCTTGAAGCCAGGTCCTGCTCTCGCATCTACCACCTTGAGGAGGAAAAACCAACTTGGTAAATATAACCAACATATCAAGAATACAAGAGATGATTCCAGGGGGGAGAAGAAAAGTCACTTACATGGTTCCAGTTCTTCTTTGATCCGTGCGGTAATTTCTTCCAGCGTTTTACCAGCAGCACACAAGCATTGCAGATGTCTCCGACTCGATCCTCTGACAGACTGACGGCAAAATAAATCAAAAGGTGATCATTAATATCTCAGAAGGGAAAGACGGGAAAAAAAGTCAGAATTATTAATTCTCCTCAATAAACAGCCCCCCTATATATTTTCCCCAATTCATGCTTAATAAAAAGATTTTAAAACACATTTAAACTAATTTCTAATAATTGATTTAATTTATCTTTGCCAAAATTACAGTACATAATATTTTATATATTTTCCAAGATACTAATATTCAGCTTAAATACATTTAACTAGGCATATCATTGAATAATGATGGTTTGTAATTAATTATTAATTGAAAACAATTAATAACTTCTTAAATTAATAACTGCTTTTATTTTAGCCGAAATAAAGCAAAAAAAGACTTTCTCCAAAAGAAAAAAAATGATCTGAAATACTGTGGAAAAATTCCTTGCTTCATCGATATAATTTGGGAAATATTTGAAAAATCAAAGAAAAATATTCGCAGGAGGGTAAATAATTTTACTTCAATTGTATATTAAACGCGCATGCATTGCATTTTAAGAACACTTAATTGATTGTATTCTCGGTTTCTCTCATTAAAACTGCTTCCAGACGACGAAAGACATTCCACCGGCATTCCTTTAGGAATTTTTGGGATACGTGCAGCTTCAGGGGAAAACACTCACCCGAAGCAGAGTCTGAAGTTCTCCTCATATCTGCTGCTGTCAGTGAACCGAGAACTGGACGACTTGGTTTTGCAGATACAGCAGCCGTCGTTACTGCGGTAAATCTTGGATTTGTGAAATCCGAACATCTTTAAGGGCTCTGGAAGTGAATGGAGAGCGGCGTTAACAACAAAGGTCTCCTGCTCGGTTTGCGCGGGGGAGCTAGAGGGGGGCGGTCACAGGAATTCATCTTTAGCTCTTGATAATTGCGTATCATTCATTAATGTCTACTAGAAGTTACTTACAAAATAATTAAATAAATAAATGCAGAATCGCAGACGCGCGTCTGGGAGAGAAGCGTGTATGATTTCATTCTGTCGCGTCTGCTCCGGTGACCTACATTTGATGTTTGACAAAAGCCTTTCGCTGTAGCGTTATCCACCTTTCATTAAATTAAATATGTATTCAAAGATACTAGACAAACATAATAACAAACATGTGCGTATTGTAATTGGCTAATTTTAAATATAACACGAATAAAAAAAGATTTTGTGGCACAAATTTCAATAGGAATACTCAAATAATAATTTAAAGTGCAAACTTAAGAGAAACTCTCTTTTTTTGTCCTTTTAGCATCTGATTTGACCCAGTAAGGATTTCCGTTTTGTTGCATTCGCTCCCAAGTATGGGAAGTCGCTCTTTGGGAATGTTGACATGGATGATGCTGCTGACACAACAGACGCGGTTGTAAAATCGAAAGTGGAATTAAATGGGCGCCTTTTCGGAGTTTTAGTCACTAAGAAACCAAACGCAAGCACAAAATACCAAAACTTTAGGCTAATAATGCTTCAAATGTATCCTCACACACGGTGTGTATGCATAATACCGCGCGTCATACATCAACACAAACGCTCAGGAGCCACATCAAACATTACACAAGCCGATCTCCGACTCATTCACTAATCACTTCACACGTTTTCAAATAATAAATGACAGAAATGCGTCTTATATGACATATAGTTGATTCTGAATGCGTTTCCATTCGCCCGCGTGTGTTTTATTTACATTTACTGAATCCACAAGATGCGCGGAGATCTGTCGCAAATTAACATTCACACGCGTACTTGAAATAAACGCTAACGAAACTGTTTCTCTGCAACACACGAAGGATATTTTAGTTAAAATGCTGTTTGAGCGCTCGCGACTCGTTTGTGTAAACTTTCGCATAGAGAGAGAGGGAGAGAGCGCCAAAACGAACGTCCCATTAACAATAACAGCTAGCCCGTTAGCACGCGACCATGCCACGCTCCACATCCACGCGCGCCAAGCCCCATTGTTGATGCATAAATCCCCGCTGCAAACCAACTAACATCACAAACAAAACACGCCATACACCCAGAAGCTGACAGTGCGCACAATTAGGACAAAATGCTGCATTCGTGCTGTTAGTTCGCAACAATAACAAAGGACTTACCGTCAGAAACTTTGAATTCCGTCCGTTTTGCTCGTCTCTACTGCGCATGCCTTACTACGGCCACACGCACATACACAGATGAATGGTAGAGGCGGGGCTTCGGTACAAACATTGAGTAAAGGGGTTTGCCGGAGGAAGGCCGTATAAGGAGTGTAGACGCCAAGTTTAAATATTAATTCAACCAATCACTGCGCTTCACACTCTTGCCATTTAAGAATGTTGCATCCGGGGAAGCACAGACCGGGCAGGCGCGTCGCGCACGTATTGTTCTTGTTGTGACTTGAATGTGTGTGAATGGACTCGGATTACCATAATACTGGCGCTCGAACGGACGAAATATGGGACTTTTGTATTATTTTCACGTATATTGTATGTTATTGGATTACACAAACGGCTAAGAAGAAATGTAATGTTCGTGGTAATGTTGTTAAACGCAGTTTACATTGTAAATCCTGTCCTCTCTCTTAGCAGCTGTTTGATTTAGTGTTATAACAAGGATATGTTTATCAGTCAGTACCCTAGTAACATTTCTTCAATATCGTATTCAGCATGTAGGGCATTCCCCCGAATGGTTAACATTTGCTTTTGTAATTTCTTAAAATTAAATTTATTTTTTCATCTTTTTTCAACACTATCTAGCAACACACACATTGAACTGTTGACACCTTTGTTTTATTGTTTACAAGGTTTAAAAGTTGGGGAAGGATACAATTTTCTCAGTCCTGTTATTAAAAATCAATTGATTAATTATGAATCTATTAATTAATTTTAAAGTGTTTCTCATTAAAACAAGAAATATTTCTCTTATTCATTCATTCATTTTGTTTTCGGCTCAGTCCCTTTATTAGTCCGGGGTCGCCACAGCGGAATGAACCCCCAACTTATCCAGCATTTTTTTTACACTCTAAAAAAGTCTGGGGTTATTTTTTCAACTCAAATGTTGGGTTGAGGCATTTGGGTAATGTTTGGGGGTTATTTTCAGAGTCTTGGGTAGTTTTTGGGTAGTGCTATGTAACCCAAACTTGGGTTATTTTCTGGGTAATAATTGCTAAGACTTGAATCAACCTTGAATCAAGACTTAAAATCAAAGCTCCTTGGGTCAAATCAACTCCCAGCAGGTGCTGACTGTGATGCATATATTATTATTAGTATTATTATTATTATTATTATTATAATTATAAATGTTTACGAGCAACCCATAAATATGAAACGAATTGTTTTGAATGCAGTTCATAATTTGTACTTAGTTTGATGTTTGAGGTGTGTTTACAAAGTGTAATGTGCTGAAAAATTCCATGGAACAAACAAAATAAAGCTAATACAATATTGACCTGTTTGTATTTATGTGGTTGATGATTTTAAAAGAAAGCTAAAAATTACATTTGAAAATATAACCTATCAATTAAGTCAAATTAACCTAATATTTAAGTAAAAATAACCAATTATTGGGTAGAAAATTACTTGGGTTAATTTAACCCCTGATGTGTTCTGTCCTATGTTTACCCAGCAATAAGGTTAAAAACAACCCAATTTGGGTAGTTTTTAACACTTTTTTAGAGTGTACACAGCGGATGCCCTTCCAGCTGCAACCCATCTCTGGAAAACATCCATACACACTCATTCACACTCATACACTATGGACAATTTAGCTTACCCAACTCACCTATACCACGTCTTTGGACTTGTGGGGGAAACCGGAGCACCCGGAGGAAACCCACGCAACCACGAGGAAAACATGCAAACTCCACACAGAAATGCCAACTGACCCAGCCGATGCTCGAACCAGCGACCTTCTTGCTGTGAGGCGAACATGCTACTCCTTACGCCACCGTGGCGCCCCTATCTCTGTTATGTAATATTTAATCATAATAATAATGTTTATATATGATATAATTCAACTACATTTTAATATTTATAAAACATTCCAAGCTGCCTATCAATGAACGTATTTATTAAAAAAATTATAATTATAATTATAATAAACAGCAGCAGAATATTACTTAACCTCATCTTGGGACATGTAAGTTTTCAATTTTAAATATTAAAATAAACGTAGCTGATTGAAACGTGACTGAATATTGTTAAAACGTTGCAATTTTGTTTACTAGTTATCATTATTTAATTAATTAACTTTTTAAAGGATGTTTAAAAAAAATCAACCAATTATTTAGTCTTCCACTCACAAACGTGTTTATCTTTAAAAAAAATAGTTGGTAAAATGTTTGAATAATTTATATTTGTTACTAAAAATTAACTATGTATTTTTAAAAAATGCAAAGCCAGTTTTTAATTTTACAGGAGACCCAAAGTGCAAGATTACATTTTTTAAGTCATGTAATTAATATTGTATAAATGATGAACAAAACATTTAACCTATTTTTTTAGAAAAATTAAAGATTTAATAACAGGAATGAACACCCAGTAACAGGAATGAACATTCAGACACTCAGTGGGTGTTAACTGTGGGTTGTGTGGAGGGGTGTTTGAGGGCTTCTTTTCCGTCTTTGATGCTGTGGTACATCCCTCTCTACTTTTTGCGGCATCTGCACTTTCCTCTCTGAGGTCATTGATCAGTTTCTTCATTGATCAGTTTCTTCCTGCCTGACTCTCCTTCCTGTGCCTTTCCCATTCATTCATTTTCTCTTCGGCTTAGTCCCTTTAATAATCTGGGGTCGCCACAGCAGAATGAACTGCCAACTTATCCAGCATATGTTTTACGTAGCGGATGCCTTTCCAGCTGCAACCCAGCACTGGGAAACACCCATACACACTCTTTCACATTCATAAACTACAGCCAATTTAGCTTATTCAATTCACCTGTACTGTGTCTTTGGACTATGGGGGAAACTGGAGCACCCGCAGGAAACCAACATGAGGAACGCACAGAAACGCCAACTGACCCAGCTGGGAATCGAACCAGCGACCTTCTTGCTGTAGGGAGAACGTGCTACCCACTGCGCCACCGTGGCACCCTCTTTTCAATTCTTATATGTAATAAAAAAAATTAAATTTAAACTATTTTAATCTACAATGATAAAAAAATTTAATGTAAGTTTGTAACCATGATTATAACTTTATATTTAACTTAAATGTTTTTTAAAAAGTAGTAATTAAATTTAAATATTAATTAATTGTAGAATTAATTAAGTTTTTCTCATCAAAACAGGAAACATCTCTGTTATGTAATATTTAATCATAATAATAATGTTTATATATGGTATGATTCAATTACATTTTAATAATATTTATAAAATATTCCAAGCTGCCTATCAATGAACGTATTTATTTTTAAAAAAGAACGCTCTGCCTTCATAATTATAATAAACAGCAGCAAAATATTACTTAACCTCATCTTGGGACATGTCAGTTTTCAATTTTAAGTATTAAAATAAACGTAGCTGATGGTAACGTGACTGAATATTGTTAAAACGTTACAATTTTGTTAACTAGTTATCATTATTTAATTAATTAACAATGAGAAATACATTCATTCTCTGCAAGTTAATAAATGCGAACTGTATTGTGATCATTGTTCGCTCACATTAGCTCAATTCCAGCAGTCATTCATTCATTCATTAATTTTCTTTTCGTCTTAGTCCCTTTTTTAATCAGGGGTCGCCACAGAGGAATGAACTTATCAAGCATATGTTTTACACAGCGGATGCCCTTCCAGCTGCAACCCATCACCGGGAAACACCCATAAACTACGGACAGCTTACCCAATTCACATATACCACGTTATTGGGCTTGTGGGGAAAGCCGGAGCACCTACGCGAACATGGGTAGAACATGCAAACTCCATACAGAAATGCCAACTGACCCAGCTGAGGCTCAAACCAGTGACCTTCTTTCTGTGAGGCGATCGTGCTACCCACTGCGCCACCGTGACACCCCAATTCCACCAGTTAACTTAATTTAAATAACTTGACTTAACTTAAATATAAATGTGATAAGCCGCCTTTCCACTGCACACGACAAACGTCAAGCGACAGACCAGAAGTCATTCATTTACAATGGAGAGTAGTCCGGGAGCTGCGTGGAGTTCCGATCATCTCCGTATGCGGGAAATTCGGATCCGATTTGAGCCGCGGATCCGTTGAAATATTTGAACTCCTGTGACTAGACTGTATGCGACCAGCTGACCAGAAGTAATGTATTTCAGTGTTGTCCAAGCAGGTCCGTGCGCGCGAAATGAGAAATAGGGTTTTTTTCGTTATTTTTTTTAATCAGAAAAAGTCTGTATTAAAAGTAATAAAAATATTATTATAGACATTTTTAGCGGCCTATGAGTTTCAGTATTCATTTATTCATTCATTCATTCAACCATGGTGAACACACAGAGAATAAAGGCTCTTGCTCTTGCACTCCTATTTCGGACACTGCGAGAGTCTTTAATTTCGGACACTGCGAGTTATCAGCGTCTCCACCATGGTGCCCCACAACACTGAAAATACTGTGCGACTGCCACAAGGGGGCGTAATCCGACAGTCGTGTCCAAATGTCGTGTGCAGTGGAAAGGCGGCTTTAGGTATTTATGCATTAATTCAGTATTATTTCACATTAAATAATGTACCTAAGTAGTGTTATCAAACTTGCTAAGCTATAGTCAAACTACTGACTTTAAAATGCACGTCACGATTTTGCCAAGTACAATGCGATCCTGGATTAACATCTATGTTGATCCTGGAACAACATTTATGTTGGAAAATGTAATCCATACCAATTCCCTAACCCCTTAACACAACAATAACTGTGAATTATTCCCAAATCAGAGGGGAATAATGCTGGGATAGCAATCGTAGAAGTGCATAAACCTAATTGGAAGCCTAAACTGTAAACATATCCCTAATTCTGATTGGAACGTTGCTCCAGGATCAACATGTCCAACCCAGGCTCATTCTGAGAACGTAGTCCTGAGTACGTTTCTGGAGGCTGCACAATACGTCCCGTGAGGTACGTCTTTTTGCACTTTTTGTTTTCGCAATCCACTAGAGGCCGCTGCGGATGCTTTTTGAGCTCTCAAATGTCTCTCGCGAGTTCCGTTCACGCCTGCTGTTCCTGCATAAACCCACCAGAGGCCGCTGTCGGCTGACTGTTTGGCTGGCTGACTCTATGACTGACTGACCGACCAATCGACTGACCCACCCTCCCCCTTCCCTAAACCCAACCAAAATTATTTGATTGACCCACCAACATACTTCCCTAAACCCAACCAAGAACTTTCAAAAAAGCAATCAGAATAAAATAAAAGCCCTGGTCTCATTTTTACCACATTTTCACCCTGTTATTTACTGGTTTATTTCATCATTGTTTTTGTCTTACCTGCTTTCTGAAAGTACTCCTCACCGGACTCAAACCCCGTCATCATGGTCAACTCCTCTCTGCGTCTTGAGTCCGTTGACGAATGCGGCGAGCTGGCGGGACAAACTGGTTGCAGCGGGAAAGTCGTCCACATGAGGCGAGCAGTCGGCTGGTAAGCGCGAAAAGAAACGCCGTCACACCGCACCGTAGCGTTCGTTTAAAAAACGAAACGCAGCCATATGTACCTCTGACCACGTAATGTGCGGTCTCTAGAAACGTTTGTGGGACTACGTTTTCACAATGAGCCTGTGTTGAACATGTCCTACTTGGTGAAATCAGGTTGGCGCTTTTAGATGTTGCACTTGCTCAAGATCCCATCAAGACTGAAGCCTCAAAGCCATATTGAATTGTCACCTTTAATACATTTTATACACTGTACACAGCTGTTCAATATTTAACACTACATTACACTGCTTTGTCTATAAACGTATCAAGAGATAAAACACAATGGGGGGAAATAATAATAATAATAATAATAAAAACAACTCCCAGAATGCTCATGCCAACAGGAACCAGAACAGTCATCATAAAATTGGCACATGAATATCAGCCTATAATGTGCTTCTCCCATTAGATCCTACAAATGACGCCGCACTCTCCAACAGGCGAATGATATGTTTCATCGATGTTCGATGAAGTTTCGGGAACTGTAAATATTGCATAGCAGAAACAGAGGGGCTGTTGGGATTTTTAACTGCGGGGAGGAGGGAAAACAGCAACCTAATTAGTTTAGTCCAGATATGACATCACAGTTGGGGATATTTTGAAAGGATGAGGTAAAAATTGAAAGTTATCCTCTCTTAGTTTGTCTTAAAACGTCTCTCATGTAAAAAGAAATGAAACATTCCATTGGATAATAATGAGAAAGTTTACTCCTTTGCTTTTGGGAATGCAAAAGGAGATATTTGTACACAAGTCTAAGCTGCTCGATTCCCATTTAATGAAGTGGAAGGGACGATGAAGGAAGCTTATCGTCACCATTCACTTTCATCATAAAAAGTGGGATTGGAATGAGATTGGGGTGAGTAAATGATGGCCGACTTAAGGCTGATTTATACTTCTGCATCAACTATATGTGGATGGTCCGGTGCAGCCTTCGCTGACGCGCACCTCTCCAAAAATGTAGCTATATGTCGCAACGACATGTAGCGTAAGCTCTGTGATTGGTGGGCTTGGTAGCGATGATGAGTGTCGGTGGTGCTGAGAGCCACGAGCCCGATGGAGCGAGTGTTTACGAACAGCTCCAGATGGAAACAGTTGTTTTGTGTTTACTTTATGATTAAAGTTGTTCGCCAGTTCCACCTCAGAATGAGCGA
Source organism: Danio albolineatus (assembly GCA_903798035.1). NCBI lineage: Eukaryota > Metazoa > Chordata > Actinopteri > Cypriniformes > Danionidae > Danio > Danio albolineatus. The sequence continues at coordinate 796,494 of CAIGQQ010034334.1, forward strand.
GTTTTAGCTACTAGTACATAAAGGTAGCGTTCAGAAAAAACAAAACACCTACGAAGAAACTCGACACAGAGGAATATAAAAACCTACTGCCAGCTAGTGTTTCGGAAGTGTTATTACAGAGCAACACAAACAGCACGCAGAAGTATAAATACATGGCTACGGGCAAGGCAGGCGCCGTGGGCCACGCCAATCACTGGATGTAGAAGTATAAACCAGCCTTTATCCACTAACAGAAATATATATATATATATATTCAATCAATTAAAGTTTTTTATGCTCACAAGTGCTGCATTTATTTGATCAGAAATACAATGAAACTAGTAATAATTGCAATAACATTTCATATTAAATAACTGTTAACTGGTACAGCATCAGTTAATTGCTGTCACTTTGGATTGATTTAATGTATCCTTGCTAAATGAATAAAATCGTTTTTTTTATCGTTTTGTGAAATGTGGCTAGTTTTAATAGCTAGTTTTGCAGAACTATTTACTTTCAACGTTAATAACAAAAAGAGTAGAATAAATAAAAAATTAAATTAGCATTTTATCTCGCAATTTCTTCCAACGACTTTTTTACCTGCAAATTGTTAACGCCTAACAACTTTTGTGATTTTGTCTCATTTTTTACATTTTTTCAAACTCCAATTTTGACTTTTGAACTCACAATTTAACTAAAAACGCACAATTATGAGAGAAAAATTACAAAATTACAATATATAGTGAAAATTGTGTGAAAGGCTCTAAATAATAATAATTGTAAGAAACTGTTTAGTAAATTTTTGTGTGTAAAAAAAACTAATAAAATTTTATTTAAACTTATAATTGAATGAAAGAAGTCATAATTGTACATTTATATCATACAATTATAAAATATAAACTCAAAATGATGAAATAATTATTACATTTTTATTTATTCTGACTGATTATTTTAAAAATTAAGCTAAAAATATATTAAAATAATTTTAACTGTACTCTTATTTCACAATATTACTGCTTTTATTGCATTTTTGCTCAAATATATGTATAATTGTGAGCACAAACGATTCATTAAAAATAAAAGAAGCATAAAAAATGCTAATTATCCAAGCTTTTTGACTGGAAGTCATCTGAATGCGTGTTTCTTTAAACTGATTTGCATTTGGAGGGAAATGACCCTAGCCCATACAGTAGGTCTTCAACTTGATTCCTGGAGGGCCGCAGCTCTACACAGTTTTGCTCCAACCCTATCAAACACAGCTGATTCAAACAATCGAGGTGTTCAAAAGAGTCATGAACACCTTTATTAATTGGATCAGCTGTGTTTGATCCAGGCTGGAGCAAAACTGTGCAGAGCTGCGGCCCTCCAGGAATCGAGTTTGAGACCTATGCCCTAGCCCCTGGCATTGTTACAAAAAAATTAAAAAGCGATTTTCCATTTCCACTTACCTTTCCATTCTTTCTCAAGTAAAAATATGAATTCCCCACGAGTTGTACTTATAAAGCATACCTCTACATCATTTGCTTGGAACTCTGCATTGTGACTGAATGGATTGGATTAGAGCACAGAGCAAGCAACCCGACGCATATCAAAATAACACTGTTCTTCTCTGAAAATATAATAACAGCTTTTCTTACGCCTCTTCCTTTGAAATATAGCCATTGTCAGCAGTCCACAACAACAACAACAGAGAATATTGAGCTTTCGGTAAAACGGTAGACCTTTCCTTGAAAAGGACGAATCAAAATAGAAGACGCTTTTCAATGTCAGTATTAACGTTGTGGATAAAAATTATGACACGTTTGAAAAGGCTCATTGCACTTAATATATGGCAAACATGACGGTAGCTTTAACGTAAGCCAGGTTTAGTCCTTTTGTTCAAGTGTAAAAACAAAACAAAGTTAGTCCATGGTCCCGCTGATCGGTTAGTTTCATCTTGAGACGTTGTTAGATCCCAATCCCTTTGACGAGAGAAGCTTCCAGAGTGATGTTGAACTCCTGCAGAGTCTGTAGTACTCGGATCAAAGAGTTCACCAACGAATGGTCCTTTAAGAGCGCCACGTCCTCGTACATCTGTGCTGTGATTGGACACTCGGCAAGGAGCGCGATCCAATGGTGGAGCAGGTGATCTCTGTAAACACAAACATACAAGGGTGTCAACATATGATATCAATATGAGAAAGCAACACGTCGATTTAGACACCCAAACAAAAAAAAACGAAACGAAAAAACCTAGAAGTCGCCATTTGGATTCTATAGTGCACCATTTGATTTGAGTCTGTGGAATCTATTTTATTGAGTCTATGGCCCTATAATACACTCGGCGCATTAGGAAGAATGCCCATCTCATGAACCCTACACTGTAAAAAGTAATCACTGAATCTACTCAAGAAAAGCTTGTAAACTTTACTGATTTATTTAAATTAGTACATTTTACTTGACTATTCTGTGCTGATTTAACTTTTAGGAGTATGTAGTGACTAAACTAAACATCTTGAGTAAAGAGTACTTAAGATAAACTCATATATTAGACTAAAGGATTGAACACCCTCATGGTGCTATCTGGCACAAACAAATGGCAAAAAAATGAAAGATAAAAA
>CAIGQQ010034334.1:799472-814698 GCA_903798035.1 Danio albolineatus
TTTTTTTTTCCTTCTGTGGATGTCAGTGCTTCCCGCCAGTTTACCGGCTCCAAACATTCTTCAAAATATATTTTGTGGTCAACAGGAGGAAGAAACTCCAAAAGACTTGAAAGCACTTGAGTAAATGGTGTTTATAATTTTATTTTTGGATGAACTGCACCTTTAAGTGGTTGGTTTTAGAATGTTTATTCTTTAAAAGAATGTTAAATCAATAGAACTAAAAAAATGTTCTGTACTATAAAAAATATTGCATATTGTTTAATGATGAGGATGTGACATTTTACCTAAGTGGTTTTATAATGGAGTTTTAAGAGATTTTTCTGCTTTGTTGAAAAGTGATTTCTACAGCACTAAGCTTTGCACAGTGTTCAGTGTAATGTTTATTTGTTTATTTGTGCATTGAACAAAAAGAAAAAAAGTAAAACTGTGTTTTATGTGCAAATGTCCTCATTGTGACTTGTGATTCTAAAATTGTGTTATGGAACAAATAAATGTTTTAGTGTTCTAATCTAGTGCTGCCAATCTGTTGTGTGTCTTGTTTAATTAACTTAGTGTTTTGAGTACAATTTATTTAAGACATGTAAGGCAATCAGTTTCCACAAATTTTCTTGTGCGGTTAAGATTACTGTTTAGTTTGAGTTGTGTATACTTGGCTTAACTTGCTTTTGTAAGTAGGGATAACTTGTCAAGTTGAGTTCAGAGTACTCTCATTTTGTAGTTATATTTACAAAAATATGCCAGTTACCTGTACAAAGTTTTAGTGAGCTTTTTTAACTCAAGAATTATGAATTAATTTTCTTAAGAAATTTGAGTTTCCACACTTTTTCTAAGTAAATTCAACTTATTACTTTTTACAGTGTACTCAGGGTTTCTGCAGGTTTCATCAAGTCAAATTTAAGACCTTTATAAGACCATTATGAATTAAATTTCAGATGCATACAGGGCTAAACACTAGTGATTTTTTCCTAATAGTCAGGTTGGGCCAATGGAAAAGATTTTTACTCGACTCATCAAAAAAAGTAGTTATTTCTCATCCACATATTTTAAATAATGTGTCAAAACAAGCAAACTATAGTTGGATACACACACTTTTTCATATATAATATTTCTTTTAAAAAATAACGAAGGTTTTAATAACTATAATGCGCTAAAAGTATGCAAAACAGTCAGTGTCCTTACCAGGAATCTATAAATACATGATCATACAAGGGCTTTTTTTTATGTTTCCTTTTTCTTTAGGTGTCTAATACAAGTGTTTGTGATTTGAAGGAATCTGCAAACACATTCATTATTCTTCCACATTGTTTGTAGTCCTGCCAGTATTTCTGTAATGTAGTTACTAGTGTTGTCAGAGGTGTCAAAAGGCTACTTAAATGTTTCTGAGAACCGGGTCAATCAGGTAACGGCTCAAAACAAGAAAAGCAAGAAAAATAGCACAGATTTTTCTCCCTGTTTAAATTCTGCACGTAAGAGTGAACATTCTAAACAGCGTATAAGCATTTCACTGCATATTGTACTGTGTATGAATGTACATGTGACGAGTCAAATTAGAATTTTTGAATTACTCACAAATTATTGAGTCCTAAAAATAAAATTATGAACATGTAACCATGATATAGGTATTTCATAATTCAGGAACATTTAATCAGTCAGTATCCCTGTACTGGGTTGTGGCTTGAAATGGCATCCGCTGCATAAAACATATGCCGGAATAGTTGTAAGTTAATTCCTCTGTGGCGAACCCTGATAAATAAGGGACCAAATCAAAGAAAAATGAATGATGATCATATTGAATGAATAATTGAATAATCAGTCAATAGATCAATTTATTTATTTATTTTTAATTCCTCGATTTCGCCAATTGGTGAAGTTTTTTTCCTCACCGCTGTCGCCACTGGCTCGCATGGTTCGGGACTTGTAGAGCTGCGCACCGATGGATTCCTCTGCAGTGTTTGGACTCTCAGCAGTAAATATTAAACCATACTGAACTGAACTGAACTCCAACACTAAAAAAATGACTGACACTGTTTCAATTTACTACAGGCATGTCCAAACTCGGTCCTGGAGGGCCGGTGTCCTGCAGATTTTAGCTCCAACTTGACTCTACACACCTGTAAGGATGTTTCTAGAAAGCTTAATAAGAGCTTGATTAGCTAGCCCAGGTGTGTCTGATTGGGGTTGGAACTAAACTTTGCAGGACACCGGCCCTCCAGGACTGAGTTTGGACATCCCTGATTTCCTTTAACCTTCTATGTGAAGCTGCTTTGGCACAATCTACATTGTAAAAGCGCTATACAAATAAAGGTGAATTGAAAATTGAATTGAAATGTAAATAATGACCAACCTGGCCCCGAGACACACAAGCATCTGAAACTTCCCGTCTTTGCCGATGTTTCTGGGTGTGCTGTTGATGGCGCGCATGAAATGGCAGAAATGACGGACCCTCATCTGCCAGTTCTCATCCTGGGTCATCTGACTCCGCTCCGCACTCTCAAAATAAACCTGTGCCTTTTCTGTTGACAAATAGGAGCGTAGAGAATCATTTGAAACATTTTGAGGCATCATTCATCCTTTTAGTACAATTTATGTTGTAACAACTCTTAGTTGCAGCTTCAATCTGCAGTTTTTAAACTAAATGTCTGATAAAGTCTACCGAGATTAAATCTGACTGGCTGTTTTCACAAAACTGTGGGAGTAAAATCGTGTATTTTTTAGATATTCTGCAAACACATGGTGTTACAACAAAAACAAACCACTTTGAGTGTGAAAGATTGTAAGTGAATTCAAAAAACATTACCTACTGTACATTTGTATTATTTAAATGAGCTTTTACGTCGTTTACACTTAATCGAACGTTTAGACTGGGTACGTTTTTAATAAAATAATTTAAAGACAAAATAATTTTCAAATTGCACTTGAAAACCTCTGCTCACCACGACTGAATTTATTTGAACAAGAATACAGTAAGAACTGTAAAATTCTGTAATATTATTTACATTTATTATAACTGTACATCAAGCATTTCCAAGTACTGGGTTGCAGCTGGAAGGGCATCCGCTGTGTAAAACATATGTTGAATAAGTTGGCAGTTCATTCCGCTGTGGTGACCCCAGATTAATAAAGGGACTGAGCATTTTGAAAACATTGAAGACCCTGTTTCAGTTTGGAAATGCTGGTGATCCATTTTAGTATAGATGAAATGACTACTTCGTACTTCGATTGACTATCCACAATCGCTGATTGGCTTTTCGGACTATTGCATATCGTTCTTTGATTCGTCAAGCTCCTATCAAATGAACATTCACAAAACCAGTAGATTCCAATGGCCCGTTTCCACAGAGTGGTACAGTACGGTACGGTATGGTACGGGTCACCTTTATCAGGCTTGCGTTTCCACTGCTAAAGGGTACTCTTTTGGTGGGCGTAGTGTGCGACAGAGTTTCAGTCGACGTCATTCTCGCTCGACGAAAATTTCTACAGTAAAGCTGAACGGGTCGTTCACAAATCATACGAGAAGCACTCCTCACAAAACAGATGCTTTATTATACACATAAACACTGGTGTATAAATGTTCATTACTGACCTTTCTATGAACATTATCTGATAATAACTGCAGATCAATGATACAAAATAGCCTACTGTCCGCGATTGTATAAAATAAATAAATGCAGCATATATGAACATATAAAGCCCTTCACAGTCTCCAATATGTTACCAATTGCATAAAAACTACATACAGCAGACATTTTTGCCTTATTTAGTTTCAAAAACAACACGAAGTATAGCCCACAGTCAGCGCAAACCTCTCATCTGTGTCTTTAATCTTCACCAGCACATGTAGCCTCTTGTTAGAAAGAAATTTTGTCATTCCGAGTTCATAATAGTCCAGAAGGTGATGATGATAATGGTTAAACGTAGCAGTTTTTTCATGTTTGCTGAAACAATAATTTTCTCCTTTGTTTTTTCCGGCTTCTTCTTTGTTTTTGCACGCGTCAGTCTCGCACTTTTCTGTTTCTGAAAGGATCGGGCTTCAAAAGCACATCAATAATCAAGTGCACAGAATCGGGCTTCAAAAGCACGTCAATAATCAAGCGCACATTATTATCATCAGCTCAAGAAGTTTGTTATTTCAAATATTGACTCGCATGTGAGAAAGCGAAACTGATCGCTATTTAGATGGGCTCGTAAAAAAACAATTTTTATACACAGGGGAGAATCCGCTCTTATTCCTCTTGGCTTTGTGGCTGTTCATCAAGACAACGACAAGGTTTGTTTGAGCTCGGGTCGACCATGGCTCGTTATTATATGTTTATATTATTTCGGTGTATTGTCTCTCGGCTGTGTATTAAACATGGCGGGTCCTTTGTTTTCATTCTGGCTTGTTGCGCGAACAAATGACATATCTCTGTCAACCAATAGAGTTCAGCTGCGTGTCTAGCTCCGCCTTTTGGTACCCTTTGCAAAGGGTGACCAAAAAGTGGTGCGGTATGGTTCGGTTCGGTAAGCTTTTAGACAGTGGAAATGGCCATACCGAACCGTACAGTACCATACCGTACCGTACCACTCAGTGGAAACGGGCCACAATATGGATGCTGGTAAAATATGCTCATGCCCATTGGTCACAAATTATGCGTTTTAGGCTGTATAGTGTGGACGGAAATCGTTTTTCTAAAACGCCAGTCTGGACATGGTGTGTTTTCATTCTAAATGCTGTTAAAAACTGAAACAAACTTGTATAAACAGCACCTCAATGAGTAGTTTTGACAAAAAAATGCAACATTATTAACAGTAAATTCAAGAAACGCTGAACTATGAGCAATTAACAAACACTACCATTTTATGTAATGCCACAGTATTTGTTACCTAGAAAGTCCCAAATGAAGACGTTCTTGAAAAGTCGCGGTGACTTGAAGCCATGCTGGAAAACCTGCTCCAGAGCCCAAACCAAACCATACTCTCCACACAGAAGAAGTGTGAGGCTTCCTCTCTGCAGAACAACAAGGAAAGATCATCAATATGTGCAGTTTTCAGTTAATTCTGTCTTTTCACACTGTGCCAAACATTAAAGAACACACAAGACTCGTAAAGTTTGGGGGAATGTGTAACAGTCAATATGGCGAATGAAGCCCCGCCCTCTAGTTAAGGAGCCAATCATCGATCACTTTAGACTGACAATTCTCTGGGGGGAGGGGCGTACCTACTACAACTGAAAACAAATGTTCGCTGGTTTTGTAATCTGTAAGAAACAAGCGAGAGGTGCAGTCAGTCCCGTGTGACCTCATGAATTCCCACCTCTGCCATTCAAACAGACATCACATGAAGGAATACCCACCACTTTAAACCCTGGGTTAAGACAAGTTTCACATAATTTATTTGAAAGCGTTTTTAGCAACCCGTTTTACCCAAGAAAGTGCTGTTTGTTCAGTGTAAAATGGAGCAGTGTTTGTTTGTTGCTGCTGGATGCTTGGCATCAGAGACAACCAATCAGCAATTGAGCAGCGAGTCTCGTGTCATATCAGAAAAAGGAAGCGCAGATAAATGTAAATAGCAGTCAGGGAGAGGAATGTAAAGTGATATTAAAAGATGGAAAGCGTGTAAACTAGAGTGATCGGGAGACTTTCGATGAGATACATTGCTCCTCGTTTTCATCCATTTGTACTTTTGTCTTTGTTTACTTGCGCATTTGTGAGGCTTAACACAGCTAAAGATGTTACCAGCGTCATGTTGTATAGCTGACAAGAAGAAGGTGTTAAAATGCTGTGTAAAAAGATTGCCTGCAGGTCAGCCAATCAGAAACAGTGATATCGCAAATATGCAAATATGAACGTTAACCCAGTGTTTAGGAATGTACAGTGTGAATGAATACGTCTGTTAAAAGTCCCGTGAGGTGCTCTGAAATGGGCATTTTTAATCGACGTTTGACGTAAACTCAACCGAAACACGAAGAGAGGGCGGGACATCCAGTAACTCCTCCCCTTTAAAAACAACCAATAGCATTTTGCTTGAGCTCAAGCGCATCAAATGAAAAAGAGAACCGTTTTGAAGGGGGCGGGTCATGTCAGATACTAGCATTAGATTGGTTATGATTTCATGAGAAACTGAAGTATGAGGTGACGTAACTAAAACCGTTTATTCATTTAGGTGGAAGTGACTACAAGCTCTAAATGTTTATATCAGTTTTATATCTTCTAAATGCAATTTCTGTCACTGTTTTGGAGTGCACTAGCTTATAGATATCTTAAAAACTAACACTACTGATACTAACATTTAAAAATCTTTATTTTAATTTCATGGGACCTTTAATGAATACCCAGGATTGTTCTTTAATCCCAGGTACATTGTACAGGGTATATACAGGACTCAGAGAAAGAAATCCAATACCTTTTAAGACCTTTTTTAAGACTCTTTGCATACATTTTAAGACCCCGTCGCCACTTTAGGTTTCAACTAGTAACATTGGTGACATTTTAACTTTAAAACAGTATAACATTTAAACAGTATATATACTAAATACTGATTGTAAGAAACTAATCCAAAAATAAAACATTCATATACTGAATAAAAATGCTAATCCAGCCGGTGGCACCGATAGAACAGCAGGAATAATGGTGCTGCCTTGGTTACCGCAGTAAACAACCCAACATATGTCAAACCTAGCAGGATTTTATCGATTTCATAAACTACGCAGCATCTCGTGTAATAAATTCAGGCAAACTTTAGCATACATTGTATAATCAAAAAATTATACAATGATTAATATCTTGTAAAAATAGCATTTAAGACTTTTTAATATTTTTAAATATGTATTCATGTATTTTCTTATTTAATGCCATAGCAGCAACCAAGGCTATTTTCATGGCAGGAACATTTCAACAATAAATATACAATTAAAAATCAACATACGAATGAATACATAAATTAAATTATTAAAATGTAAAATTATTACATTTTTTGTGTTAATGCATGATAAAAATTCTAAAATCTTTTCTGGTGTCTCTTAAAAATGTCCAGTAGAAATGTGCAGTCCAGGAAAATGTGTTTTATCGTAGGAGGAATTGTGCAGTACAAACATTGTGTAGGGTTTTCACCTTGGAGCAAAACACCATGGGTTAGTCATGTATGTCCAATACAACGTCTGGTAAAATCCACTTGATCAAATCTAGTCTTAAAATGTCTTAAAATTCTGTGTGAGATTTCAGGTTAGATTCCATATAATGTATTATTTTCCAATGCATCCCTTCCCTCTTGCCACTTGTTTAAAATGTAAACATTGATAAAAGGTTTCATCTCTGATGGAGAAATTTGGCATTTGTTCACCACTTGTTTCAAAGCATCCTTAGCAACTGCGTCAGCTCGCTCATTTCCTGAAAGCCTGACATGTCCTGGAACCCAGCAAAAAATGATGTGATAAAGCTGATTTTGTAGTATGTAAACTTATTATCAATCAAAGGATGATCATTCTTTGAAGATTCCATAACTTGGAGGCCTGATTTGGAGTCTGTAAAATTATAGATTTGTTTTGTTGGACATTTTCTATATATTCCAATCGGGCTTCAGCTGTGAATATTGTGCATTCTTTAGGCAGGCTGATTCCATAATGTTGTTGCCCAGTTACCATTGCTGCTGCTACACCCTTTTCTACCTTTGAACCATCTGTAAAAATAGGTTAGTGTTGAGAACATTGGCTTCTAATATCCAAACATTGTTGCCTACACACATTAGGATGAGCTGCTCCTTTCTTCTGATGTCCTAAATCCATATTGATTATGGGCTTCTTTAATTTCCAATGAGGCAGGGAAGTGAAGTGTACTTGACTCAAAATGTCCAGGTTTATGTTTTTGTCAATGTGGATTAATGCGCACACCAAATGGTCTGATGGTTTTTGGCTTACTCTCATACAACTGCACAAACTGTGGGTTAAAAACTGCAGAATAAGCTGGGCTGTTCTTATTTGCTTTTAATTTAACAGCATACTGCAATAAGAGTTTCAGCCGTCTGTTTTGGAGTGAAGGTTCATTGGCTTCAGTGTACAAACTCTGTACAGGTGACGTTGTGAATGCTCCTAAAGCAAGCCATAGGGCCAGACGGAATCTGCGGACGTTTTTTGCTATTTCTGCGGGCGGAGTATTTTGTAAAAAATCTGCGGATTTCTGTGGAATGATTTTGGGAGTATCACAACTAAAAACTTAATAAATGAAATAAAAAGTAATACCTTTTTAACTTTTATTTAATGTTCCAATGCGAATCCAATTAAATCCACTTTACTTGGTAAAAAAAGCAAGTCTCCCATATAAAATCTCTACTAAAAGACAGAATATATTACTTTATAAACCGTATTGTAAATAAATGATATGAATATTTTTATATTTATTCATTCATTCATTTTCTTTTCGGCTTAGTCCCTTTATTAATCCGGGGTCGCCACAGTGGAATGATCCGCCAACTTATCCAGCATATTTTTACGCAGCGGATGCCCTTCCAGCCGCAACACACACTCATTCACACTCATACACTACGGACAATTTAGCCTACCCCAATTCACCTGTACCGCATGTCTTTGGACTTGTGGGGGAAATCGGAGCACCCGGAGGAAACCCACGCAACCACGGGGAGAACATGCAAACTCCACACAGAAATGCCAACTGGCCCGGCCGGGGCTCGAACCAGCGACCTTCTTGCTGTGAGGCGATCGTGCTATCCACTAGGCCACCGTGGCGCCTGAATATTTTTATATTAGTCAATAATATTACTGAAATTAATTTAAAAACTGAATAAATATACATTTACACACATTTACTCGAGTAAATAAACAGAATCAATGATGGGCTAGAAATCTGCAGAAATCTTTAGAAAAAAAATCAGAAATCAGATTCCATGTGGCCCTAGATAATCGTTGATGGTGTGCTGTATTGAAGATCTGTTTATATGAACTCCTAGCAGAATCATAAATTATACTCCCACTGTCCAAACGGGATCGAATGAGAACTCTATAAAGATGCAAATGTACATTAAAATCTGCTCCCCATTTAGTTTTTGCCAACACTTTGATTATATTCATGGCTTTCAAGCTATATTCATAGCTTTTAAGACCCCACGGACACCCTGTCATAGTAAAATGTGATTACAGATAACTTAGGATTCAGTTTATCCAGGTTTTAAGATGACCTTGAGTTAACAATTCTAAGTGTGTTCCATAGTGTGTATTCAGAGACAAATAACACTTTACCTCTTTCTCCGGCTTATGGAAGTGTTTGACGATCCCGTTAATCGCCTCTCCCACACTTTCCTGGATCTGGCCCGTGTTTAACTCTACGATGAAAAACATTGCTTGAAAAAACAGCAATATCCTCCAGCAATCTATGAATCTAGGACAGTGGTTCTCAAACTGTGGTACGCGTACCACTAGTGGTACACAAGCTTCCTTCTAGTGGTACGTGGAGGAATCTCTAAATAAAAGTTAAAAAATGAACACACTTTTAGCCCTTTGATGGGTACGATCAGGGGCGCCGCTAGCAATTTTGGGCCCCATGAAAAAATATGAGGACGGGCCCCCTACTACCAAGCTAGCTATCCAAACTCTTTGTTTGCAATGTAGTTATACTGACCTATGCATTTTGTTATTGAAAAACAGGAACAGCAATCACATATTCACTGAAATTTTTACATTTCTAAACACAAAACACCAATGTGTCACTATTTAAATAACTGTACTGCAATAGCGTCTCATACAATGTGCAATACACTTTGGTTGAGGATTTTGCAAGCAAGAAGGCCAGGCATTGGGCACTTGGAATTTAAATTACTGTCAGGTTAATCAACAGACTGTTTCAAGTTTATTTATGTTGTGTTTATTTGGTTTGCAGTGTGCTGGAAAGTTGCACTCGGTTGTTATAAATATGTATTATACATAAGTAATGGTCAGTTTAAACAAAATAACTTTTCTTATTTATGGGTCTCATTGTAATATAATTTTGTGTCTTATTGATTTAGTGTATAGTGTGTTATTTGGGATGCAGCTAATAAAATAAATGACCAAAATACTAAATAATACCAGCATGAGTATAACCGCATTCACCACCGGGAGGCGCTGTTTACCTGACGGCAATTTGACAGTGACCGATGTGACAGACACGAGGGGCAGATATAAGCCGTATTTTTAGTTATTTCTAATAAATTGTTTTACTTGTAATTTAGAGATACATTAATAATTACATTATTGTACTGTTATTAATTATAAAGCAGATCTCTGTGGGCCCCCTAGAGTGCATGGGCCCTTAGAATCGTCCTAACTTTCCCCCCCTTAGCGGCGCCCCTGGGTACGATAACACCAATGTGATCAGCAAAGAGATTTTAATAGACTAAACCTTTTATTTAAGTGGCTGACAATAAATATTCTTAATTAAAATAATTAATCAGCCTTGTTTTTTAACTGTGCAGTGCTCTAGCTGCTTAATTAGGCCTACTATGCTACTGTACTTCAATACCGGTTATTATGGTGGTACTTGGAGGGACTGTTTTTTTTCTGAGGTGGTACTTGGTGAAAAAAGCTTGAGAACCACTGATCTAGGAGATTTCATTTTTGTACGTTTTCCAAGAACATACTTGGTTTGCTGTTTGGCGAAATGGTGACGAATCTTCGCATCATCCCGGGGGATTGCTGCATTGGAGGAGTCCGGCACATTCTTTCATCGTTCTCCATGTTAGTCACCAATTCGCCCACCAGGATCCTCTCCAAGCTGCCATCATCTACTCCTTTACCCAGCCAACGGCCACATGGAAACCTACGCAACAGCAGATTGACAGTTGGTCTGTAGTTCTGAAGCCTCGTTTAGACTCTCAGGCAATATATGACTTTTGTGCACTAAATAATATTTGGCAAGTAAAAATAAAGACTGCATTGATCAGATTTGTTGCCATGTCATTTTCTCTCAGCATGTAAGACAGCAGTTCTGTTGTTTGATATGGGCATACAAACACAACATCATTTACATACATAGGAACCAATGCAGTCCATAAAATGAAAGAGCACCAAAAGAGGCACAAATTCAGTCAGAACAGTAACAATACAAAGTGTGTTGGCACATAAACCTGTTCATTAAAGTACAAAATAAGACATTAATTATAGGATTATTAAATAATCATTTAAAGCTGAAACAGCTAAACAATTAAAAGTTGCACTTTCTATTAAGTTGTAATAAACTAAATATATTTGTTTGTAAAATCACCATTGTATTTGTCATATTTATTAGTTAAATTTCATTTTGCCCCTAAAGTATTCATTCGTTAATTTGTCCACTCATTCATTCATTCATTCATTCATTCACTCATTCATTCATTCACTCACTCACTCATTATTTAATTAATTTAATCATTCACTCACTAATTCAGTCATTAATTCACTCACTAATTCATTCATTCACTCACTCACTAATTCATTCATTCAATCATTCATTCGCTCATTAATTAATCATTCATTACTCATTCATTTATTCACTAATTCATTCATTCACTCACTAATTAATTAATTAATTCATTCATTCACTAATTCATTAATTCACTCATTCGTTTATTTATTCATTCATTCATTCAATAACTCACTTATTCATTCATTCAGTCACTCGTTCATTCATTAATTTCTTATTAAAAATAAATCTTTTTGGTTATTTAAAATACTTTGAATCTTTAAAAATGTTTTACATTACTATTACTTTTATTTTACTACTGAAAATAAATCTTATTTTTTTTAAATATTTAGAATTTTTTAGAATTGGTTTACCTTATACAAACAACTTTTATTTTGTAATTAAAAAACAAATATATTTTTTGTATTTTTTGAATCTTTAAAAATGTTTTATTTTACTAAAAACACATTTTATGATTAAAAATACATTTTATTTCATTTTATTTTATATTTTGAATCTTTAAAAATGTTTTATCTTACTAAAAACCTTTACTTTATAATAAAAAACATTTATTTTTTAAATACTTTTGAAAATATCTTACATTATACTAACAACTTTTATTTTATAATTAAATATAAAACCTTGTTTTTATTAAATTTTTAATAATATTTTGAATCTTTAAAAACGCTTTACCTCACTAACGTTATTTTATTCTTAAAAATATTTTTTTTTATCATTATTTTTTATATATATTTCGTATCTTTAAAATAAATTACCTCACTAACAAATTTTCCTTTTCTTGAACCTTGTACCACATGTGTACAGTATCACTGTGCAATATACATTATATCGAAATTATCACATTACTACAAATGTGCACACCCTGACATACATATCACAATGGTTTTCAGCAAAAGAGTGATTTAATGCAAAAGTATCTTTTTGTGCCTGTCATTAGCACACAAACATCTGTGAACACACATCTCTGAAAGCTAGCAGAGTGGACATGCTGGTGCTGTTGTCCACAAATTGTAACTATTTTAGTATGGATGCAGAAATACTGTTATGACTGAGCAATCAAGCTGTATGGAGGAAGTATTAACACAGCAAAGCATTAACCTCAACTCTGTTTCAAATGCTTTTGCATTACTTGATGTTTTCGGGATGCTTTCTTTTCCCTGAGACAATATGAAACAAACGTTGGTAATAATTAAATGTCAAATATTGTATCACATATTATATTATAATGTTATTATTTACACATCCCATCAAACATTGCTTTTTTCGTCAATATTGAACAGGCCTAGCATCAAGCCTGGTTCAATAATGAATAATGTAAATGTGATTCTGTTAAATCTTCATTCTCACTTGTAGGTGTGCCCTGTGATCCCATTGCGGACCATCACACACTCCACAAGCCATTTAGCATACAGCCCTGAGTTATCATGGCCCATCTGTACGGTGGTCAGCTTCCCCAGATTCTGGCACTGTGTGGAGTACAGAGAGAAGTAAACCTTATATACTGGTGCCAAAATCTACAGCGATATACACAGTGAAGATGAGGTTGTGGGTATAGAAATATGTGTATATGTATATAGGCTCACCTCAAATGTAATCTCCAGAGTGTTTTTAGGGACCTGCAGGACCCCTGTCTCGGCTAGTTCCCCTGAGACACACACCCAGGGGTTCGCTGTAAACATGGAGCCACCAAGTTTCTTACTGGGAATGATGACCACATGGTATGGAATCACTGCAAACGACAACAAGGCCAAGAAACAAAGAGTGAAGAGCCTAATATTGGCATTCAATATTATATAGACCATACCAACGTCCCATAGTTGCTAAGTTCTGATGGAGAGTGGCTCAGGAATAGGATGGGACACCCCTAATATCAACACAATGATTTATTAAGTGACACAATAATTTGAAACGCAATGAATGTCGGCATTATTTAATGCACTTTTTTTCTCCCCATGTTGGCGTGGGTTTCCTCCGAGTGCTTCGCTTTCCCCACAAATCCAAAGACAAACAAAATAGGTTGTAGTGTATGAGTGCGTGTGTGAGAGTGTATCGGTGTTTTCCAGTACCGAGCTGTGGCTGGAAGGGCATCCATAAAACATATGCCAGAGTAATTGGTGGTTCATTCCGCTGTAGCAACCCCTGATAAATCAGGGACTAAGCCGAAGAGATAGTGAGTAATGCACTTTTTATTAGGCCATTACGTTGTATAAAAATAGGTCAGACTATTAGATCAGCATCAGTACTAGATCAGTATGAAATGTTCAGACTATTTTAATGTGAATAGCAAATTTGGAGGGTATCATAACATAGATCTGTTGCGAAAAATCGGTTCTCTGATTTTCTAAATGCATCGCTATTCTCTTTTAAATTGATTATGAGCTTGGTTTTTAACAGTAGATGGCGCTCTATACTAGTTTTAACCATAACAAATGCTCACGAGAAAGAGTCCTTGTGCGTATTTTCTACATATAAATATACAGATACATCTGTTCTTTTATATTATGAGATTAATGTAATGTAAGTCTTGTTTATTATGATGATTTTTGGTTCAGGTGGTATTTGTAAGGAATTCGATGCAAGTGGTGTACCACTGTTTGTAAAGCAAATAGTGCCATCTCCTGTTAAAAATTCTAAATCAATTCAAGAGTGAATAGCGATGCGGCTGTCAGCCTAATACATACCTGTCAATACTCCCGTTGTTCCCGGGATTCTCCCATATTTTACAATTCTATCCCACTATCATGCCGTAAAAGATATTTTCCCGTATTTCTCCCATATTTTCATTCTTTCTATGAAGGGTGGCAATACACATCAAAGAGCCAATCCTCCCTAACCCATAGCACCGAACAACCAGGGGATGCCCCTTGTTCTTAAGCCGCCTTTCCACTGCACAAGACAAACGACAAGCGACAGACCGGAAGTCATTTATTTCCAATGGAGAGTAGTCCGGGAGCTGCGTGGAGTTCCGATCATCTCCGTATGCGGGAAATTTGGATCCGATTTGAGCCGCGGATCCGTTAAAATATTTGAACTCCTGCGACTAGACTGTATGCGACCGGCCGACCGGAAGTGATGTATTTCAGTGTTGTCCAAGCAGGTCCATGCGTGCGAAATGAGGAATAGGGTTTTTTCGTTGTTTTTTTTAATCAGAAAAGGTCTGTATTAAAAAAAAAAATTCTATTCATAAATGAGTAATAAAAATATTATTATAGACATTTTTAGCGGCCTATGAGTTTCAGTATTCATTTATTCATTCATTCATTCAACCATGGTGAATACACGGAGAATAAAGGCTCTTGCACTCCTATTTCGGACACTGCGAGAATCCTTTATTTCGGACACTGCGAGAATCAGCGTCTCCCCCATGGTGCACGACAACACTAAAAATACTGTGCGACTGCCACAAGGGGGCGTATTCCGGCAGTCGTGTCCAAACGTCGTATGCAGTGGAAAGGCGGCTTTAAATGTGGATTTGTTCTGTGCTTTCATTTTATTTAGGCATGAAAACACTTTGAAATAAATATGAAAACGCTCTGGTTACCAAAGTAACCCTCGTTCCCCGAGGGGGGGAACGGAAATGCTATGTGGAAAAATTCCACTATGGGGATTTCGTTCAGAAAGCCAATCATCTGAAAGAGTATGTAAACGGGCCAATGAAATGCCAATGAGTTGGCAGCTTCAGCTTGCGCAGCTGATGCTCGTTGCAATCAATTTGGCAATAAAAGCACAGCGATAGCAGAGCTGAGTATCCATTTGAGCTGAAGAGACTTTCACCCCAACAGCTAAGGGGCATTCATTGTGGC
>CAIGQQ010034334.1:819698-833951 GCA_903798035.1 Danio albolineatus
ACACACACACACACATTATCCATACCGTACAAATCTAACTCAAAGCTTTAAATGAAAAATAAAAAGTAAAGTAAAGAAAATGAGTTCATATGCAAATGAGCTCATAAAAGTAGACAGCACAGAATACATTTACTGAGGATGAGCCACTTTACAGTTCAAGGTGCATCAATAATTTAAAAAGCACTTCATTTTTAATGCAGGCTTATACTGCTCTGCGCTACTGTTTACATTTTATGTCTGATATCAAAGCGCTCATCTACAGGGTTGGGAAACACTGATCTACAGTAGTGTTTCTCAACCACGTTCCTGGAGGATCACCAGAACAGCACATTTTCCTGGTCTCCTTAACCAAACACACCTGATTCAGATTATTAGCTCATTGGCAGAGACTGGCAGACCTGTAATGGGTGTGACAGACAAAGGAGACATCCAAAACATGCAGTGTTGGTGGTCCTCCAGGAACAGGGTCGAGAAGCACATTTGATTTACAAAAGTGCCTTCTTTATCAGTAAACAACTCAGTAGGTCTTACTTGGTGAGCTCGTGGTCAGATAGCAGTTGCTTTAGGTGTCTGGACAGCAGTTTCTTCTCCATGGAGAGACGCACCCAAGCCCTGGCCTTGCCAACGTCCGTTTTGATCTCGCTGATGTTCTGGATGTGCCTGCAGAATAATAGACAGTGCATTACGGATATTGATAAAAAGACTTTAGGTTCCAATTTCCAAATTTAAAATAAATGAATAATAACTTAATGTGGCACCACAGCACACGATACAAGGATTATTTTTAAAAAGTGCTGTATGTAAGTTTGACACCCAGTGGTTGAACTAGGTATTGCACTCCTGGATCTAAACACATTTTCACTCGGCTCCTCCTCTGACGAGTCCACGCAAGCGCAGGTTGCCGTATAGACATGAGCGTGCCTGACTATCGAGCCAAAAGGCTGATTTAAGGCTGATTTGAACCATTTTCTAACTAAAAGCAACAGCACTCGATAAAATAAATATTTTTAATATATTAAAAAATACAATACAAAATAATTTGTATTCTAGAAACAGTTTCTATTTCTCACAGATGAGCAATGATCACCTCAGGTACACCATACTACTTGCCATACTACTGAAAGCAGCAGCAGATAGTTCACCTCAGATCTTGAAAATAAAATAAACCGTTAGAAATTGAACTTTAGAACTGAGACTCCAACACATATCAGTGATCCAGAAGAGGTTTAATATGCAAACAGTAAAATTACTTATCACTGCAAATCTCGTTACGTAGCGTGTTATTAGGACAAAGGGTTACAATGTAACCTGCTGACCTAATGTTTACATTCATAATATACATTTACATATTTTATTTGCTTATTAATAACCACTTCATATGGAACTCTGAATCTGCGTCTCATTTCGGAGTCTGTTACTGTCCACCGGAGGTCGCATTTCGGTCACGGATGCATACTTTGAGAGCCTTCCTAACTAAATGAATAAAATACGTGGTTTTCCATGTATTTCCAGTCTATTCATGCCTGGTCTCAAATTTATAATTTGCTAAGTGTCTTTTATTTATTGTTGGGTTAATTTCATGTAGTTTATTATTTGTGCAATTGACCCATTCTCTTTGCCATGTTTCATTTATGTATGAATTATTTGTGGGTTTCAAGTCCTCAGGAGGAATAAGCATTCTGACACTTTCAAGGAGATAGCCTGTTTTGCTGCTTCATCTGTCAGTTCATTTCCATGTAGATATTATCATGAACAATAAAATAATTAAGAATCTCAAATCATCTGTTGGTCAAAGAGTTTATGCAGTTGTCCAGATATGAATGGAAACATCCAATTAGGTTTTCGCTTTGTAATAAAATTATTTGGCTTCGCCAACTGGCAAATTATTTACTATTTTGGGAAAACAAGACAAAATGTTTTGCTTGTCTAGAAAATGCTTTTTTATTTAGAAATTCATATACTTAGGAGTACATATACCCATACGCTCTCACATTCACACACTCATACAGTACACTATGGGCAATTTTAGTTTAGTCTTTGTACTGTGGGTGTTTGCACTCAGAGGAAACCCATGTAAACACGGGGATAGCATGCAAACTCCACACAGAAATGGCAACTCATCCAGACAACTCATCCAACTCGAACCAGCGACCTTCTTGCGACAGTGCTAACCACTGAGCCACCATGCCGCCCATAATTCTGTATACGTTTAGACATTAAATATAACTTCTCGAAGTAATAAAACAATTAAGCTTATTAACAATTTTCATATCACTGAATGGAATTCATATGTAAGATCTGAAAAAAAACACACATGAACTCAAATGCAAGATGTATTTAGGAATTTTTTGACATTTGCATTAGAAATAAAAATAAACTAAAGTAATAAAACTATTTTTTGACATAAAACATGTACCATCATCATGACAAAGACAAAAAAAAGACTCAAATTATTGTTTAAATAATTTCCCCATTAAACAACACTTGGGAAACATTTGAAAAAAGATTTAGAATGTCACAGGAGGGCTAATAATTTAACCTTCAACTGTTTGCATGAGAAAACTGCCATATAGTGCTGATTTCTAATGAAATAACTGGATTTCACCTGCGCACATTCAACCAAACAATGTCAACTGAGAACTAAAACACTCCTAATAAAACCCTACTGTAACCCATGCCATGCACAGTTTTCCCGGTACTGAACCCGCCACAGTTTTCCAATGCGGTGGGAGTTCACCAGCTCTCCCGGGAGCAGTTTCAGGAGAGAAAATGGGGGCAGGAGAAATGGTTCACAGACTCCCTAGAGCACCCTGCTGTCACCATGGCCCGCAGCCGCTATCATGCACACCCCGTCCAGACGCATTCCCTTCCACTCCACCTCTGGTCCTCAACACTGTCTGACCTTCCATTACATAAATGTATTATAGTCTTTAGTGCTGCCTCCAGACTCCACAGACCTCAGATTTACAGTCTGCTGAAGCCACATTTAAATTTGGGGGGGGGGGGGGGGGGGGGGAGCACACCTGAAGCCATGATATGAATGTACTGAACACTAAAATGTCAATGCCATTGTGTTGTTGTAGAAATGATACCAAACAGGTAATGTTTTTAAAGTGGTATTACTGCGTTTTTCAGCTTCAGTTTTCATTATGAGATGCTAATATGGCTAAAGAGGGTGTGTTAAACCAGGGCTTTCCCCATGCTGCTATGTTTTAGCACAGTTCAGCTGGGGGTCTGGTGCCAATTAGGCTGGAAATAATGTGGCAACATGAAACGTCTCGGTGCTTTCTTCACGCAATGCGAGAAGTTGACCTCCTTTCAGACATTTCAGACAAAACACCGACTACAACAATCTGCTGATATTGTATATACAATTCAATATATTTACCTGTATATATATATGTAATATATATATATATTTCTTCCTACACTTAACTAGGTTATTTTGTTATATAGGCATGTTAGGTTAATAAGGCAAGTCATTGGACGGCAACACTTTATTTCGATGGTCCATTTGATTATTAGTAGACTGTCTACTTAATATCTATTGATACTGACATTCAACAGACATTTAACTGACTATGAGAAACTTTGCAAATACATCTCAACTTACACTAACCCTACCCCTAACCCCAACCCTAACCCCAACCTAACAGTCTACTTATAATCTAATGAGAATTAGTTGCAATGGAACTTAAATTCAACAAACGGACCATCAAAATAAAGTGTGACCCATTGGACAACAGCGGTTTGTTCTGTAGATAATAGAAAAAATAATATCAAATAAATAAAGGCTAGTGTAAAAGTGTTTTTTTGACATAAAAAAGGTTTGTTAAATATCACTTTTTTTATCAATGACTCATTTTATTAAAAAATGCTAAATTCTTTGTAACAAATCTGTCGAGTGTAGCACAGATATGCACAAAAGTCCCCTGTGGTATTTGTATGAAACAATTTTCTTTAAAGTATGTAAGTTCGACACCCAGTGGTTGAACTAGGTATTGCATTCCTGGATCAAAACAAACAGAAGCGCAGGTTGCCATATTGAGGACAGGAGCGAGTGATTTAAAACTTGTTCTAAATAAAAGCAACGTCAATATTCTCCATATTAAAAGGAGTTTTTTTCCTAACCAACAACTCGAATTGATATATTAGAAACGGCTTCTGTTTCTTGCCGCTGAACAACAGAAATGTTTACCTCAGGTACACCTCATGTGCTTTATTCAGTGTTAAATGCTAATAATGTGAGTTTGAATGCCATTTTACATGACATTTATGGCCATACTACTGATAGCAGCAGCAGATAGTTCACCTCAGACCTTGAAAATAAAATAAACAATAAATAAATAATGTTAAAGAGGGTTAATAGGTATTAAACAGATTATAAACTTTATCATTTCATGAGTGAGGGCATATTCTGTGCTTCTGAATGGCTGTGTTTAAATTTCTGTTGTGTTTCGTCAGGTGCAAACAGCCAAATTGCCCTTTACTGCGTATCTCGTCGCGAAGCGTGTTGTTAGGACACATGGTTACAATATAACCTGCTCACCTAATGTTTACACTCATAATATTTATGTTATTTGCTAATTAATAACCTCAAGTGGAACTGAACTGAGTCTCATTTCGGAGGCTGTTACTGTCCACCGGAGGTCGCATTTTGGTCACAGACGCATACTTGCGCCTTCCTGACTGCATGAATGAAATACGCGGTTTCCCACCAAGGCAACCCGGGGTGCTGAAATATAATTGGCTAAACTGGCATTGGGCAGGTTAAAATGACCAAAACAAAGACAGCTGTTCCGGCACAGAAAACACATTTTCAACGCAAGAATGTTCACTTGGCATTTTTCCTAAATATCTGCAAACATATTATGATATTTTTATGCTTTAGAAGAGTCAACAACTTACATATGCACCTTTAACAAAACAGGAAAAAAGCATCAATGTTGATAATCCGGATATTCAGGTAAACAATAATCTCTTGGTTGTGTCATATTGTTTAACTAGACTATTACATCTGTTATAAATGATAATAGGATGAATAAATAATCACAACATTCATTTAGTGCTTAAAAACAATGAAATCACAATCATTCAAAAAATTTTCTAGTTTGATATTTTAATATTGATATTTTCTCATTTCAAATGTTGGCTACTAACCAGCACCGTTTAAAAAAAGTGCTAATATGATAAACAACCCTAATGCTAAAGACTCAGCAGTGTTCAGTGTAGTGTGGTTTTGTTCTTCACACTGTAATGGTTTGATTCTCACCTCATGTCCTGGATCAAGGAGACTTTGAGAGGCGGCATCGCACAGCTGGCGTCTGACTTCCGTCTCTCTGTGTCATGAATGATACCTGAGACACAAACCAGGGAAAACATGCTGACTACCTAGAAAGCATTTTGACATTGGAGGCTGTTCAAAACAGTTGGCAGCAAAAAGGTTTCTATTTTTTTACTACAACAAATCCAGCGTAAAACATGTATATATACACTTACTGTAGACAACTATAAAGTACTGATATGACGTTTTAGTATTTTTCAGTATTTGTGGGATATGTGGTTTATGTTTTATAAAATACAATGGCATTTTAATATTAACTTAGCTCTTTTATTATAATATTAACATGGTATTAATTTACAATTTCTTGGGTTTTTTGTAAAAGTAATTTGCAAACAAACTTATTTTTGGATGATTTTGTAGGAAATCTTGCCACATCATTTTTTTTATTCAGCTTGAAGTATATCTGACGTTTTATATATATATATATATATATTTTTTAATGTCAATTTTAGCTTAGCAAAGTGCTAACGAGGGGAGCGCGGGGCACAAAGGAACGTGGGGTAAAATGTAACACAGAGTTTTAAGGTATTTACTCAGGGTTAACCATGGCATGCTTCCAAGGATTTCACAAAAGTGTCGGCAGACGTCTTCCTGCCAATTTAAGAGTTCACACTTAGATGATGCTTGACTGTGATAGCAGGTTTGGCATGCTGTCCCGGGAGAGAACCCTGAGCTCGGAAATAGATGAGCCCATGGTCGATGAGCATCAGGAGGGATACAAGATCAGGTGTTTCTCGAGAGCCCCCAGTCCTATACTGGCTAATATGCTGGTTCTGATTGATTGAGTATGTATGCGTTTAGTGCTTGTGACAGTTATTACAATTCGTTTGTTTACATGTTTTTAGACTGTGGGAGGAAACTGGAGTACCCGGGGAAAACACACACAATTGCGGGAAGAACATGCAAACTCTGCGCAGAGAGTGCCGACTGGTTCAATTAGACTTGAACCACTGGCCCTCCTGCTGCGAGGCAGCAGCGTCAGCCACTGAGCCACCGTGTCGCCTGATCATAGAATGAGGAGGAAAGAGAAGGGAAGTTTAGAAGGGGGGGTTTCCAAAAACTGAATGACGGAATAGGGAATGAAGTTTAGGCAGGATATTTATAGTCGTTTTAGAATGATCTGATAGGCTAGATAATGATTAGCGATAAGGATCAGCTGTAGTCGATTATATCACGTGCTCCTCTCGAAATTAGTTTGTGAAACTTCACTCATTGGAAAAGTTTGGCGAAATTTGGATGAGAAACACAGGAGAAAGCATTTTAGCAGCATAAAAGTATTTTTTATTATTGACCATTTGAATGTGGCGGTGTCACTGGCCTATGAACATTTCCTGCTTGTCACCAAACTATTTCAGAACTGTAACAAGAGGCCATTTAATCACATATTAATGTTAAAACAACTGCCATAACATTATTCATCAATATGTGGACCTTTTTGGAGTCTTGGAAGCTATGGAAATTCAAAATGTAATACAGGATCATTGTTATCGTTTACATCCCTCTAAATGGTCTATAGTCTATATTTTTTTATTTAAAAAATCTGTGAAAGTATGTGAGTGAAATCTTATATTGTCGCGATTACGTCTTCTAGGCTAAAAGATGGAACTATTTTGAAAGATGTAAAAAACACACAGTGACTGCTATAGTCAGTTTTGAGGAAAATACGACACTGTGGGATTTGTTGTAAAAGGGTGTTACAATAAAGCCACACACTGTTGGACACCAATTAAACTAACAATAAAATTTTTGGATTTTAAGTGTAATGTTGAGAACTTTTATATTAAAATGTTTTTAATAGAAAGTATTTTTTAAATAGAAAAAAAAAACTATTTCATTGCTAATAATGCAAATAAATGCATTGTATAATGTATAATAATGCAAATAAATACAAATGTGTCTATCCAATAGATAAATAAATAAACATACTGTGCTATGTAGAATAAAAAAATAAATTGAGCTAAGTACTGAGGAAATATAGCTACTATTTAAAGTAAACTGAAATTAAATTAATTGTGTAAAATATGCCTTTTTAAAGGTTCAAAAAACCCTGGAGTACAGATTTGTGTGTGCAGATTTGTGTGAGCATCAGTTAAGACAACGCTAGCACTTGTCAGCTTTGATTCAGGGGAAAACAGGATAATTCTGAGCTTTTAATTTCAGTTTTGTTTTTTCATATTTTCCCCTGTGATGCCGATACAACAAAGTTGTTAGTTTTTTTGTCAGGAGAGCTTTAAAAGAATTGGAGCCACTCCTGCCTCTGCCCACAGAGCTCCGCGCCCTTCATGAAGCATTTTTTTAACAAATTCTAAGGTAGACTTGAACCAAAAGAGGGGTGTTTCATGGCCCTTTAAGCATGTGTTACAACTAATGCATCATGATTTTCAAAGTAGTCGTGTCACAGATGTTTTCACACTGCATGACTATCTGGGCTAGCGTTTTGTCGCTGCTTTGTTTACACTGTAAGATGGATCGGCGACAGGGAGTTTCACACTGCATGACTTAAAAATAGGAAGAATCGCAGACAACTTTGTCCAAACTACGTCTCACACCCAAAAACACATAGCATATCTTTTGTTATTAACTACATATTGAGAAAGAAGCCTTTAATGGAGTAGAAAATGCATATTTGCTCACCTGGCTTTGAAGGGAATTAGCAATTTTATCCTCACCTTTTTAATGTTTTGACCGGGTTGGGCTGTAATATTGCTTACATGACACGTCAAACAGACACTGGGGCTCCTGCCAAATTTACACTAATTTTCCCTCCATTTCTTAAGTCCGAACATCACCTTGTGATACATGGTAAATCCACAGGAACTGTCCACTTAATATAAAGTGTAAAATGGTCACAAATTACTGTTCATTCATTCATTAATTTTCCTTTCGGCTTAGATGGGTTGCAGCTGGAAGGGCATTAGCTGTATAAAACATATGCTGGATAAGTTGGCGGTTCATTACAGATTAATAAAGGGACTAGGCCAAAACGAAAATTAATTTTATTTTAAACTTCCTGTGGAGTTACCATGTAGCTACACTGTTATTAAAGTGTTGCATAGAAGATATTTCTACAAGTTACACAGTAATTTATGACCATTTTACACTTTATATTAAGTGGACAGTTCCAGTGGATTTACCATGTAAGTACACTGGTATCACAAGGTGAAACCTTCTAATGCAGCATTAGTTCTGCTACAGTGTTCACAAGTACATGATCTGCAAACAGGTGTGGAAGTGGGAAAACATCTGCAAGTACATATTGTTGTTACACAATGCACTTACATAATTCTTGTAACAGATGTGTACTTTCCTAGTGTTGTTACCAATGTCCTGCTACACATTTGTACTTACAAACACTATTCAGTGGGTTGTTACATGAGTGCAGTTACACCAGTATTACACAAGTAAATACTATGTACCAGTGTGTACATACACTGTAGTTACATACTACTTACACATCTAATTACCATGTAAGTTCACAGGTATAAGCGACAATATAAAGTGGGACCAAAAATGCAATAAAAATATTGTATGATAATGAAAGTATTTTACCAGGAGGGCCGAGGCCTGCTGGAGTAGCGTCTCTCTTCTCTTTACTCTCTTGATAATGTAAAAGGTGCGACCACAGAGCAGATTTTCCCTGGCAAAAACCCACAGAACAGGATCAGATTAAACAAGGGAACTACTGCACATCACATATTACTGCATTCATGATGGTTAAAGAGTGTGTGTTGTGTTGTTAATGTACCTGTTTGACCTGTAGGCCGTGGCTCCAGATTCGCTCCAGCAGGTCACAGAGGCTGGCAATAAGTGTGTTTTCTTCCACACCGGTGATGCTCACCTCCCCATGGCCCAGCTCCACCGCCTCCCGTCCCATCTTCTCCACTAGCATGCGCTTCGTCTGAGGCATGGATGAATTTGGGTTTATTATAGCTTACATTATCATCAAGATCACCCAAAGTTGATATCAACACAGAAACAGCGTCTGGGTATGCAGGGTTAGTATGTGCACAGATTCAATTTAGTTAAATTCAACTTTATTTGTATTAGGCATGGGCCGGTATAAGGTTCTGACGATATGATAACCTTGGATAAAAATATCACTGTTTTACGGTATTGTGTTTACTGCTCTAAAATATATTCTTTTTAAATGTCTGGCTAAAAAAACAAAACCTTTTTCCCCCATGAACACAAAATATTTTATTTTGAGAAACATTTTGGAGCAGTAAACGTCAGGCTTAATAATTCAAGTGAATCATTGACTTCTGCGGTCTTCGTTTGTTTCAATAACAATGATGTCTTTACAATTTACACAAAAAAACAACCAAAAATGTAAATAAAAAGTCTTACACATACCTTAGGAACGGTATAGCAGAAAATTTTGGCGGTATAAAAAACCTTGACTTTTCCAAACCGCAGTATACCTTGAAAACGGTTATCGTCCCATGCTTAATTTGTATAGCGCTTTTACAATGTAGATTGTGTCAAAGCAGCTTCACATGGATTATAGTCAATTGAAACAGTGTCAGTCCAGTTTTCAGTGTTGAAGTTCTTTTTAGTTCAGTTCAGTGTGGTGTTCAGGGGCTCTGTAATTTCTTCTATACATTTGTTATATTAAAACCATGGTCAAATAAATTTTAAATAAATTTAAAAATACGTATAATATATGTGCGATATATACAGTTGAAGTTGGAATGTCTAGCCTTTTTTCTTTCTCAAATATTTTCCAAATGATGTTTAACAGAGCAAGGACATTTTCACAGTATTTCTTATAATATTTTTTCTTCTGGAGAAAGTCTTATTTGTTTTATTTCAGCTAGAATAAAAGCAGTTTTTAATATTTTAAAAGCCATTTTAAGGTCAATATTATTAGCCCCCTTAAGCAAAATTTTGTTCGATAGGCTACAGAACAAACCATCAGTATATAATGATTTGTCTAATTACCTTAAACTTACCTAATTAACCTAGTTCAGCGTCTAAATGTCACGTTAAGCTGAATACTAGTGTCTTGAAAAATGTCTAGTAAAATATTATGTACTGTCATCATGGCGAAGATAAAATAAATCATTGAATTATTGGTTATTATTGGTTATTGGAGATGAGTTATTAAAACTATTATGTTTAGGGTTTGGAGAGGAATCACATCCGGCAGCTAGCTCTCTGCAACTCTCACATGGTCGCCCACTGAAGCTAAGCAGGGCCCGGTCATTACCTGGATGGGGGACCACATGGGAAATCTATGTTGCTGCCAGTGGTGTTGGTGAGGCCAACAGGGGGCACTCAACCTGCGGTCTGTGTGGGTCCTAACGCCCCAGTATAGTGAAGGGGACTCTATACTGCTCAGTGAGCGCTGTTTTTCAGATGAGATGTTAAACTGAGGTCCTGACTCTCTGTGGTTGTTAAAAATCAGAGGATGTTCTTAGAAACAGAGTAGGACACTGATCATCAACTGGCAGCCTGTGGGCCGAATCTGGCCCACTGAGCCATTCAATCTGGCCCACGACTGGATTCCAAAATTGTGAGGATCAAAAAGAAAATAGTGGTCCACACTATAAAAGCAACAAAAAATAACAACAACAGAGTCTCTTGTCAGAATAACCACCATTTATGACTTTATTTAGGCTACACTCCGAAATGAGGATGGACTCAGACAAACTATGCGGCGTTAAGCATTTAGTAGTTTAGGCGGAGTGCGCATGATGTGTGTGGTGAAGAGCAAGGAGGGATGCGGTGGAGAGGGGTGCTCGACATATTTGAGGAGCGGGAGGATAACGCGGGATTTCCGGGAGATTATCATTAATTTGCGGGCATCCGGGAGTCTCTATGCATTTACGGGACACTCACGGAACTTCCTGCCTCAGGACTAAAAAAAGGAGGAAAAAACAATCTGGCACAACTTAAAATAGCATGGTAAATAAATAACCTGCTACCAAAACAAAACAGGTCACAAATAATGTTCGCACATCAAATGAAACGTTAAGTGGGCTTGAATTCAAATCACAATGCTGAAACGGGCTACTCACAGTGCTTAATCAATGGCTAAAGTTACATTTACCCCTGTTGACTTAGCCTGATTGAGTTGAGGCAAAATATCCATCACTCCAAGTGGTTGACTGTGGTATGGGTGATGAGAGCCTGAATCAAATGCCTTCAGTTTTGTAATAAAATGGAAAAAAGTATAAACATTAAACATAATGTTAAGCCAAAATTTGATTTTTATTTGATTTTCTCCTTGGGGGTCCGGTCCCCGAGGGGACTGTCCCCTCTATTATAGTTATTGGATTCATCACTCTACCTTCTCTCCACTAATCAGCTAGTGTGTGGTGTGCAGCCTGGCGCAATATGGCTGCCGTAGAGTCATCCAGGTGGATGCTGCACACTGGTGGTGGTGGATGAGGAGATTCCCCCCCAAAAATGAGTAAAGCGCTTTGAGTGTCTAGAAAAGCTCTATATAAATGTAAGGAATTATTATTATTATTATTACATCATTTAGTTCAGTGACCTCTAACGGACATTTAATGAGTTATCAGACCTTATCAGATACATTTGGCTTAGACAAGCAGGATTTTAACAGATACTTGCAAGTTAGAGATTACTTTAATAAAAATAAAAAAAATAACTAAATTTAAGGATGATTATAATGTGATCACAGTATTTTCGGATGCATACATAGATGAAGAAAACAAAAAACTGATCTCTAAATTATAAGAATGCATACAAAACTGATCAATATACTTGTAGAGAGTTTGGATGGAAAAATCTGATGAGGTTCTTCATATCTCTAAAACTGTCTGCATTGCGTACAGGTATTAAAAGTTTGGGCTCTTGTTGGAGACAATGTGGAACCTCAATGGCTAACCATTTTCACGTTTTTTGGGGCTTTTTTTGGCCCTTCTGGTATGAAATAGCGACTGAAAAAAAGAAGGTAACTGAAGAAGAATTTGACTACTCATTTATTACATTATACCTCGGGAAAATACTAGAAATTGTTCCAACTATTGACAAATACCTAATTCAAATCCTTTTGGTAAGTAGCAGAAAAGCCATAACTCGAAAATGGTTTAAGGCTGATCCTCCAACAGGGGCTCAATGGATAGGAATTGTAAAGGAAAATACAGTGTATGGAGAGACTGACCTTTAACCTAAGATTTGATAAAAAAAAAAGTGCAACAAGTACTGGCAAAAATGGACTGAGTATGTCTGTCAGGGTTCTGCCACTCCTGTCTAGTTAATTCCTGTTTTTTGTGGCAGAGTCCGGACACTAGCTCTGTCTAGTCATATCTGTTGTCATTTTGTGTCTCGTATGAGCGTCGATTGTGGGCGGGCTCGGACCTTGCGCGCTCCCGCGTGATGCGGGCGCGCGGGGCCTGGGCGTGTTCGCGATCGCGCGCTCTTGTCCTTGTGATTTGTTTGTCTGCGGCATGCGTTTCATTTCCCAGCGCCTTTAAGTCTAGTCGGGTTCTGTTTCGGGTGGCGCTGGGTTGAAACATGCACGCTGCATGTGTGAGCGCACGGTAGGGTGTTTTCATTTTATCGTGCGCTTGTGTCTTGCGTTCAGTCCTCTGTTGTTGTGTTTAGCACGTGGTGTGTGTGTTTACACACACACCGCGTGCTTGTGTTGTCATGCACTCTCTCCTGTCTATTGTCTAGCCCCACCCTCCTTGTTAACCCATTATTAGTCTATTATGTTCACCTGTTTGTTTGTTAATCATGTCTGCTTTAAATTCTACTCATGTCTGCTGTCCTGGGCCAGTTCGTCATCGTTCATCGTCGTGATCACTCCTGCCTTGTCTTGTCCAGCCCTGCTTTCTCCTTGCCAGCCCAGTCTAGTTGGTTTGTTTGTTTGTTTATTTATTTTGTTAATGTTTTCCCCCTCGGGGTAGTTTGTTTTTCCTTTTTCCTTTTATTTTTTATTAATAAATACCCATTTTATTGCACTTGAGTCCTCGCTGTCCTTTCCCCAACCTGAAACCTTGACAATGTCATTGTAAACAACTTGTGATAATGTACTTCAAATGTATTATGACTTGACTTTGTAATCCATATGATAACCGCTTTGTTCTTTGTTTTTATTCTTCTTTATTTACATTTTTTTCCCTTCTGTCATTTTTCTCTTTCTCTCTCTCTTCTAAATATTTTTTTAAGTAAAAAAAAAGCTATTATGTTTAGAAATATGTTTAAAACAATCTTCTTTCCGTTAAAAAGGAATTAGGGAAAACATGCACCTTATTTCTGCACTCCTTTAACAGTCCCTCAACAAACTTCCAGTTGGTCTGTGCGATGACCGAAGGTGACAGGTTGGAGAGTTTGGGCTGACGGAGTGTGGTGCCGAGGTTTCTGGCTTCCTGGATGTATTTCTGCAAAGATAATATCAGAAAAATCACACAATGCTCAGCTAAAGACTTCCATGCAGGTTTTTGAGCTATTTTAGACTAATTTAGCAACAATGATGCACACAGAACACCTACTGTACAAGACTCCTAAGCGATTCATTCTTGAACATGGCATTGACTTTAGTAAATCATAGTCAAAAATAATATCTGATGAACAATTGTGTAGATCAAATTTAAATTAAATAAAATCTTAAAAATATAAATAGATCAAATTTAATGGATAAATAGGAAAAAAGAAATGAAAATGGTTCTAAACAAATAAAAAGAAATTTAGAAATAGAAATAACTGTATAAATATTAAAATAAATAAAATACTATAATTACAAATAAACAAAAAATAGATATTTGTATTTTTTGTAAATATTGTATTTTATTTATTTTAAATATTTGTACATTTATTTGTACTTTTTTTGTTTAGAACTATTGCAATTATAGTATTTTAATAAATGTTTATATTTTTACATTTATTTGTTATATATATATATATATATATATATATATATATATATATATATATAT
>CAIGQQ010034334.1:857415-883681 GCA_903798035.1 Danio albolineatus
CCCCAAACCTGTAAACCTAGGGGAAACACTGCATCACACCATGATCTGGCCACTATCTGCAAGAAGAATGGCTCAAAATCCCTCTGGCCACTGTACAGAACTTGTTCCTGTTGTTCTCAAGACCAGCTGATGCTGTATTGGTCACAAAAGGAGGCCCTATACCATACTAATGAATTATTGTGGTCTAAAACCAGACGTTTTAGTTTAATTGTCCAACCCCTGTGGCAATTAATCCACGTCAATTAAGCGAATATGGTTTAAATGCAGATTTTTAGATTTCACAGCGTTTTTTTATCTAACATCCTAAAATGTAAAAAATATACTTTGGAAACAGCTCCTATCATATTCTTAATATAAAAATCTCCCATGGCCTGCACAGTCTCCCGACCTAAAGATTATTGAGTCTCTCTGGGGTGTTTTGGAGCAGCAAGTCAGGAAACGTTTTCCTCCACCAGCATCACGTAGTGACCTGGTCACTATTGTGCAGGAACAATGGCTCAAAATTCCTCTGGCCACTGTGCAGATCTTGTATCTGTCATCTCCAAGACCAACTGATGCTGTATTAGCAGCAAAAGGAGGCCCTACACCATACAAATGAATTATTGTGGTCTAAAACCACGCGTTTTAGTTTCATTGTCCAACCCCTGTGGAAAATTAATCCATGTCAATTAATTGAATGCGGTTTGAATGCAGATTTTTAGATTTTAAAGCATTTTTTCATCTAACATACTAAAATCTAGAAAATATACTTTTGAAACAGCTCCTGTCATATTCTTAATATGAAAATCTCCCATGGCCTGCTCAGTCTCCCGATCTAAATATTATTGAGTCATTTTGGGGTGTTTTGAAGGAGCGAGTCAGGAAACATTTTCCTCCACCAGCATCACGTAGTGATCTGGCCACTATCCACAAGAAGAATGGCTCAAAATCCCTCGGTTCACTGTGCAGAACTTGTTCCTGTTGTTCTCAAGACCAATTGTTACTGTATTGGCCGCAAAAGGAAGCCCTACACTATACAAATGAATTATTATGTCTTAAAGCAGGCGTTTTAGTTTCATTGTCCAACCCCTGTGGCAATTAATCCATGTCAATTAAGCGAATATGGTTTAAACGCAGATTTTTAGATTTTAAAGCATTTTTTATCTAACATCCTAAAATGTAGAAAATATACTTTTAAAACAGCTCCTGTCATATTCTTAATATGAAAATCTCCTGATGTAAACATTATTGAGTCACTTTGGGGTGTTTTGAAGGAGCGAGTCAGGAAACGTTTTCCTCCACCAGCCTCACACAGTGACCTGGCCATTATTCTGCAATAAGAATGGCCCAAAATCCCTCTGGCCACTGTGCAGGACTTGTATCTGTTGTTCTCAAGACCAACTGATGCTGCATTGGCCTCAAAAGAAGGTCCTACACCAGGTGTGCTCAAACTCTGTCCGGGAGGGCCGGTGTGAAGTTAAGTTCCAACCCCAATCAGGCACACCTGGGCTAGCTAATCAATCAGGCTTTCTAGAAACATCCTTGCTGGTGTGTTGAGGCAAGTTGGAGCTAAACGCTTACGCTGCTTGTAACACGAGCCATTAGCGAGTGCTCGAACAGTAGCTTGCATCTTGCGAATATATGCAGCTGTTATAGTAAAAAAAGCAGAGTTTAACTGCACAATAGCGCCTAAAACGAACAATAGTGCAAACAACGCTCCCATTTCTGTGTCCATGTTGTTTACAGTGAAGGCTGGTCTGCCATCTGCCGGTGGCGTTATAGTCATGTGATAGGGGCTTGACGAATATGGGAAGGTTACGCAATGACCGAATCTAAGCCGCCTTTCCACTGCACACGACATTTGGACATGACTGTCGGAATACGCCCCCTTGTGGCAGTTGCACAGTATTTTCAGTGTTGTCGGGAACCATGGGGGAGACACTGATTCTCACAGTGTCGGAAATAAAGGATTCTCGCGGTGTCCGAAATAGGAGTGCAAGAGCAAGAGCCTTTATTCGCCATGTGTTCACCATGGTTGAATGAATGAATGTATAAATGAATACTGAAACTCATTGGCCGCTAAAAATGTCTATAATAATATTTTTATTACTCATTTATGAATAGAAATATTTTTTTTTAATACATACTTTTTATGATTTAAAAAAATAACGAAAAAACCCTATTTCTCATCCCGCGCGCACGGACCTGCTTAGACAACACTGAAATACATCACTTCCGGTCAGCTGGTCGCATACGGTCTAGTCGCAGGAGTTCGAATATTTCAACGGATCCACGGCTCAAATTGGATACGAATTTCCCGCAGCTCCCGGACTACTCTCCATTGGAAATGAATGACTTCCGGTCTGTCGCTTGTCATTTGTTGTGTGCAGTGGAAAGGCGGCTTCAGTAGTGAATCTCAGCAGCCACGCCTTCGTTTTGAGATGTCTCTGTTTCCCCCATCCACACTGAGACAGAGCAACAGTGTTTTAGAATGAAAACGGCCTCTCCAGCGTTTCCAAAACGCTCAGTTTTCGGGACTCGAAAACTCCGGCGTAGTCTGGACGGATGGCGTAACCGTAGCAAAACTTGTGCGTTTTAAAACGAAAACGCATTAGTGTAAACGGGGCCTTAGTTTCGTTGTCCAACCCCTATATATATATATATATATAACAATCCATGGCAAGTGAGCGCATACAGTTTAAATGCAAATTTGACAGCATTTTTATCTTACAGAAAAATATCGTTTTAGAATAGATTATAGCTCGTCATATTGTTAATCTCAACAAATGGCCAATCCCAACAAAATGTTTCTAATACTAAATTACACTGGTGGTGACATTTTCCAGGAAAACGTGTCAAATGTAAAAGAAGGGTTTGACAAAGAAGAGGAACAAGAGAGTAGGAAAATGTGTCAGCAAATATCAGCACAGAGCTTTTCAGAGCCGATCTGAGTTATCTACTTTCCATGGTGACTCCCTGAACGGAGAGCAGGGGGAGCGCTGGGAACGGAAGTCTACAAATCTGCTTTGATTTATGAGACAAATGAGGCTCGTTCCCGGGAGGATATAACCTTAGAGAGCAAGTAGCAATGCACAGAGCGCAACAAGAAAAGCAAACAAGCATCTGACAGCTCACTCTAAATATGGGAATCGCTGAATATCAAGTAAATCAACCAGCTTTAAGGATGCGACAAACTAACTAGGAGCTATATTAAGGAGAAGGGGTCAATCCCTTGTCTTTAGAAAGCGTGTGTGTCCTTAAGCTGCTTACTGTCTTGATGAGAAACCTTTCAGAGAATCAGAGCACAGCGCTCGCTCTTAACAGCCAATTGTTCAGCTTTTTCATTGCCCACACAATAATTAGGATTTCGTTGCCCACACTGAAAAGATCTCTCTTCCACAAAGCAGCTGTCATCACTGCTAAAGTTATTGTTCTGTTCAAAAAGGAATTTAATGAATTCACAGCAAGCAGACGAACTTAAAATGAACTTAACAAGGCAGGAGAAACAAATTGTCTTTTGAGGCAATTACAAGGTATACTGAATTCAGTACTTAAGACCTTCTTTAAGACTCTTTCCATACATTTTAAGACCTCAAAGCCACTTTAGTTTTCAACCGGTATTATTGGAGACATTTTAACTTACAGGATATTTAAACAGTATATAAATACTGATTGTAAAATCTAAACTAAAACATGATTCATATGATGAAAACAAATGCTAATCCAGCAGGGGGCGCTTATCCCTGCTGAGAAAAACAGCTTAA
The DNA here is from genome assembly GCA_903798035.1 of Danio albolineatus. Classification (NCBI taxonomy): domain Eukaryota; kingdom Metazoa; phylum Chordata; class Actinopteri; order Cypriniformes; family Danionidae; genus Danio; species Danio albolineatus. The sequence goes on from CAIGQQ010034334.1 coordinate 861,159, forward strand.
AGGGCCACGAAACCCCCTTGTCTCAGCAGGGTGTTTTCACACCTCTAGTTTGGAAAAGCTCAGGAAAGTGGGCGTGTCCAGCTCTGTTTAGGTGGGAGTGTTGGGGGAGGGAAAGAGGGAAGGTTTTGCATAAAAATGGGAGCTTCTATTTGCGCACGTGCTGAAAACAAACACACAGACACAGGGGGAAAAGACAGTGACTGTGTTTATATCGACATCAGTAATCGAATTATTTGCCAAATTCTTAATCTGTCCACTTTATCTGTCCACGTTAAAGGGGTATTTGATACCGCACGGCGTATGGGAGAAAAAAAGCCCTCCGCATTTCTCGGTAACTTAGATGTACTTGGTAGGTAGCGTCAGAAAGCTGTGTGTGTGTAGACTATCCTGTCACAAAATTCGGCGTCTTAATTTAATTGTGGTGTTTACATGTTTACACTCGGAGAGCAGCATTTACAGCGGATCTTTCACACTATAATACTGTAGTGATATTAACGTACTGTAAACTCAGTAACAGTTCTAATCATTTTCACTAAGGCAGTGGTTCTCAAGCTTTTTTCACCAAGTACTACCTCAGAAAAAAAGGGTCTCTCCAAGTACCACCAAAACAACCGGTATTGAAGTACAGTAGCATAGTAGGCCTAATTAAGCATAAATTACGCACTGCACAGTTCAAAAACAAGGCAGATTAATTCTTCTAATTAGGAATATTTATTTGTCAGCTACTTAAATAAAAGGTTTAGCCTATTAAAATCAATTTACAGATTTTTTTTTTTTTACTTTAATTGTTCATTGATTCCTCCGCATACCACTAGAAGGAAGCTTGTGTACCACTAGTGGTACGCGTACCACAGTTTGAGAACCACTGCACTTATGTCTTTAAACACTGAAAGACTGATAATACGAACTAACTTTGCCATCTGAATAAACCAACAAAGAGCACTGATCGCTTACCATATCTGTAGAGACAGGACAATCAACATGAACTGGAGCCGCGTCTGTTTTAAAAGGAGATGAGCGGCAAATCCCGATTTCACCATTTCCAGATGAGAAAAAGCTCTCGGTTGAAAAAAAAAGTTCCTTACAAACGCATTTCTGCTGCGCGCACGTGGGAGTCCAGCTGCGCTCTCATAGCGGGAAATATAAACAAAACCTTCCTTGCAGCACATAAACACAACACTGGCGACCTGTGTCTCCAAATAATTCTTCTTCATCCACTTGTTTTGGAAACACAGCGTGGCATCTCTCTGCTGTCTGAACACTGTAACAGGTACAGACAGTCTTCGAAGCAATCATGCATATTAATGAGTTGCACCGCATACACAATAGAGCGCGCTGATTGGTTTGAACCAAGCCTATGACATGACTTATTGCCGCAAACTCAGAGACGTCACGATGCACTCGCAGGTACAGACGTCCACTCTCCACACTGGAATACACGCATGGATCTCATCGGCGTGACGCTGCTTCAAAAATTCGTTTCTAACTGGAAGAACGAATTTGCTCAAAATAACGCAAAAACAAACAATTTTCACTCTTTAGTGAAATATATGTGTCCTAATAGTGTTTATAGCAGTGTGGGACACATATTTGACTGTCAACAGCTCGAAAAATGTGTTTTGTGACCCTTTAAGTGTGGTAGTTGTACTATGTGCCTCATGCTCACCTTCTCCAGACTGACTCCAGTCCTCTTGACCAGCGCTTGCAGACGAGCGATGGTTTGGTTTTCTCTCAGCAGGAACGAGTTGAGTGGCGAGCCAGCCAGGTTCCCGTTGCGCTTGTCGGAGGCCATGTCACCGGACCGGAAGCCCCTGATCTTACTCTGGCCCTCGCTGCATTGTGGGTTCGCTTCCGGAGACAAGCCAAACGCCAGCAGAACCTCAGAGATCTCCTGGATAAACTCCAGCTTGTTGGGGAACTGAGGCAGGTCTTCGGGTAGCTCAATGAAGTGGTTGTCAATATCAACAAAGCAGAGATTGGCCTGAAGGGTACAAGAGGCGTTTTGTTACAAACATTGATCTCTGGGGTTTATATTATAGAGACGTTTCAGAGAAAATGACGAGAGCTAATACTAAATCAAAGACTGACAGTTGAGAATTGTAAACAAAAAAGCAGTTACAAGTTTACAATATTATACAAATAGGATGTGATATCATGTCACATTGCGCAGCTAGCATCAAGTGGACACGTAGTATATGAGGCTACATCCAAACAGATTGTGTTTTTCTATTTTACGGATTCTAAGAGTTTTGTCCATACATGTATCATTTCAATAAATGTCTGCATCCAGATGAAAACTGGGATTAAATTGTCGCCTCACAGCAAGAAGGTCGCTGATTCGAGTCCCAGCGGGGCTAGTATAGGTGAATTGGGTAAACAAAATTGGCTGTGGTGTATGAATGTGTGTGAATGTGAGAGTGTATGAGTGTTTCCCAGTCCTGGGTTGCAACTGGAAGAGCATCCATTGTGTAAACATATGATGATGCATTCCAATGTGGCAATCCCTGATGAATAAAGGGACTAAGCTGAAGGAAAATGAATGAATGAATGAATGAATGACTGAATGAATGTATGCCACACGTATATGTGGCGCTGTAAACAAATACAGACCGAGCCTCACAATACAGAAAAATCACAGCAGAATGCATTAAGTACGCTCATAGGCCAGTGCAGTGGGTAATATGACAAAAATATCCTAATATATATGTAACCCACCAGTCTTACTGCACCCATCCCGTTCAGAGCTGGGATCGAGCCAGGGATTATTGTATGAGAGTTGCTCTAACAAGAAGGCTAAAAACAATGGCCTCTAGTGTCTGTCACTAGAGCACCTTTTAGAGGTCAGAGGATTGAGGTTTACCTGCATAGCACTTCGCTAGCTAGCCTCCGTTACACTCACCCCCTAAACCTCACTCCCATCCCGGACGAGCCCCCACATGTAAGGCACTGGTCCTACTCCACCCATTTAGTTCTGAGCTGGGACCGAACCGGCGATTCTTTGTATAGGAGTCAGTTGCTCTTTCAAGGACGCTCTTTCAATAGCCTCTAGCGTCTGTCGTTAGAGCACCTTTTGAGGTCAGAGGAGTGAGGTTTACCTTCTTTTTACTTTACTTTAGGACTACAGGGCAAACGCTTGATTAAAAACGTAGAAACATAAAATAAATATGAATAAAATATGAAATATTAATTCAATTCAATGTTCAACATCAAATAAATACCACTAAATATAATGCAAAATGTAAACAGTCCACTTTCAAGACTGCAGCACTCTCACAATGACGTTACTGACATTTCTCTCTGCATCCCTGTAATGGAGTGGGTATATATTTGTTTTTGTTAAGTTGCCTAATAATTATGCACAGTAATAGTCACCTGCACACACAGATATCCTCCTAAAATAGCTAAAACTAAAAACAAACTAAAAACTACTTCCAAAAATATTCAGCTTTGATATCATAAATTACACATAATGAAGTATTTAAAAAATGTAAAAATGCTGAATTTTACATTTAAAGTTTCCTGTGAGGGTTGGCTTTAGGAGTAGAGTAAAAAAATTGTTACGTCTTTGGGAGGTCCCCATAAATATAGCTGTGCTTGTGTGTGTGAGCGTGTGTGTGTCGCACCTCTTGGGGAAGCTCCAGTTTGGTGCGGTCATCCTGGCCGTTAGAGTGCAGGCCCATGAGGTACGGCACAGGAGCATCCAGGAAGTGGAGCAGGGAAGCGGGCAGGATGGGCACGTACACATGCTGCCACTGAAAGGGGAACATTAAGGCCGTGATGCTCTCCGCCACCGTCATCAGCCGCTGGTAATCTGGCAGAAAGAAAAAAAATGACACACATTCAGACACGTGACGGTCAGAGCAGGGTTACACGACACTGAGCTCATTTACAGAGCCAGGCAGATTATCAGGAGATCCACACACAGACTCACAACTGACAACCAAAACAAGAACAGATATTAACAGAGGTGATCGAAAGAAATTTATTCAGGGCAGAAAAATATATGAGACCTATTATTAGGGGTGAGAGATATTTTACATTAGTGTCCAAGGACATGTGGTATAGGTGAATTGGGTATGCTAAATTGTTTGTAGCGTATGTGTGTGAGTGTGTATGTTTCCCAGTGCGTAAAACATATGCTAGATAAGTTGGCGGTTCATTCCGCTGTGGTGACCCCAGATTAATAAAGGGACTAAACCGAAAAGAAAATGAATGAATTAATTAATAATTCATTATTAATTTGTCTAAATTGGATTATCAACTTTTTATGTTTATATTTAAGTTTTTAAGACCCAACCGACTCCCTGTTATAAGAATGAACCAATAGTTCGAGTTATGAGAGCTAAAAATACTGTTTTTATAAAAATACTGCTAAAAATACTGTAAAAATACATTCATTTGCCTTCGGCTTGGTCCCTTTATTCATTAGGGGTCGCCACAGCGGAATGAACTGCCAACTTATCCAGCATATGTTTTTGGGAAACATCCATACACACTCATACACTAGGGCCAATTTAGTTTATTTAACTAAGTCACCTATAGCGCATATCTTTGGGAGAAACCAGAGCAACATGGGGAGAACATGCAAATGCCGACTGGTCCAGCCGGGGCTCAAACCAGTAACCTTCTTACAGTGAGGTGACAGTGCTAAGCACTGAGCCTGTCACGATCACCAGCGATCTCCACAGTCAGAGATCACTGGTTCACACACACACTTCTGTGAACTACAGATCGGGTAAAGAACTACAACTTCAGTCATGCAGCACACACACACTCCTGCTTCATATCACAACCGACTGCATACACACCACCTGAGGACTTTAAGACTGATTACACTCACTACAAAAGCAGCACATACACGCTCAGTCTTTGCTGAGTATTGTTCATCTGTTTGTGACTTACAACGCCTTTCCTTTGTTCCAGTTTTCTGTGTTTTTGACCATAGCCTTGCTTTCTGTTATCCTTGCCTGCCGCCAGCCTTATTGACCTTCCGCCTGTTTTTTGACTATGATTTTTGATTACCTGTATCTGTTTGCCACTGATGACCGCTGCTATACCTTTTACATTAAACTGCAATTGGATCCTCACACCGTTGTCATTGTCACTCCGCCGTAACAGAGCCACCATGCTGCCCACATACATTATACAAGTAAGTAATATTACACAAACAAGACTACTTTTTTTACCCAAACATCTCCACATAAATCTGATCCCATACATGTGAGGATTCATTTGATAAATTTGATAACAGATCAACAAAGAAGTCAATACTGATTTAAGAAACGGGCATGAGAAGACATTTTGAACAAATCATCTCATGAAAGATCCAATGAATCACTTACTAAAAGAGGAGCTTGTTTTGGTATCATATTTATCCATTATTAAACCAATCAAGGTACCAGAAGCACAAAAATAAATAAATAAATAAATAATGGTTTTGTTTTCCATTGACTTCTGTTATTTGTCTGTATGATTGAAGAAAACGTGAACTAAATCTGTACTACTGCCAACATGTCTTCTTTAAAGTTAAATTACAAATTTCGGAGCACTGCAATACCCCGTTATTCAGTTTATACTACTGACACTTTGCTATGTCTGACTGTTCTTTGCATTCAATCCCTCAGTTGTTTAAATGCTTGAGTGCTGCTTAAGTGACTGACTCACAATGGACTCTCGAGTGGGTATTTAAAACTAAAAATATCACAATACAGTGCTTGAACAATCTACACTATTCATACACACACAAAACCCAGACAAAATGGGAAATTTTTCATCTCCACCCTGCAATTCGATGGGGTGTCACGACTGTCAGAGAGACAGGAATACTAAACCATCCTCCAAGCAAAAACAACACGTCTGTTCATGATCACACACACACGCACCTCATCATACAACCCACAAAACTGCTACAGTCATATTCACTATAATTAAACTCTTTAATCTTCTTGACCCAGTAAAGGTAAACATATAATATAATATAATATAATATAATAAATTACATTTATAATAACTTACAATATCATAAATTACATTATACAAAAATCATATTAGATAAGATGTAAATATCTTATTAAAAATAATAAAATTTAAATAAAATAAAATAAAATAAATTAAAATAACATGAAATAAGGTAACATGAAATACAGTAAAATAAAATAAGGTAAAATTAAATTAAATAAAATTAAATAAAATTAAATACAGTAAAGTAAAATAACATGAAATAAGGTAACATGAAATACGGTAAAATAAAAAAAAAAATTTAAAAAAAAAATTAAAAAAAGGTAAAATAAAATAAAATAAAATGAAATAAGGTAAAATAAAATAACATGAAATAAGGTAACATGAAATAGGGTAAAATAAAATAAAATAAAATGAAATGAAATAAAATGAAATAAAATAACATGAAATAAAATAACATGAAATAAAATGAAATAAAATAAAATGAAATACGGTAAAATAAAATAAAATAAAATAAAATAAAACAAAACAAAATAAAATAAGGTAAAACAAAATGAAGTAAGGTAAAATAAAATAAAATAACATGAAATAAAATAAAATAAAATAAAATGAAATTTGATAAAATAAAATAAAATAAACTAAAGGTGTATTTTTTTGTATAATTAACTTTACATGTGCAGGAAAAATACACCACTGACGCAAAATATAAAATAATATACGTGTATTATTTATATAAAATAGTTACAATAATATATATGACCTTAAAAAAGATGATCTGAAACTAATCTAATGTAAAGCTCATTTACTGTACAGCTAATATGGCAGAGGTCAAGACAGAAAAGACCAAACGCCCGTTCATTCAGCAGCACATGCCCGTCTCAAGGATTCACATACATGGAAAACAGCCAAGGTATTTATATGTGCTACGATCGCGCTTGTTATTTATAGAACAACGTAGGCTATCTTGTTTTTTCCACAGATTACACACCCTGCTGTGTATATCTGATGGCATCGAGTGCTTTTTTTCATTCTGGACACTCTGCGTCCACAAAACATTATGAGCTCCAGCCTTCTGGATACAGAAAAGGGATGATGTCATTTCCAGCCAATCATATTTATGCTGCATCACCACCGCCCGCCTTATCAGAGGGGACAGTTGCTAAGCAACAGTACAGCAATGCATCCAGCAAAACCCCCTGTCGTTTTGTAGTTGCCTCCTGTAATTTGTCCTTCCTTGTTGGGGTAATTGATCCAATCAGCACATCTGCCACCGAAACGCACAACAATCTCCCTATGACCCTTTCAATTTGCTCCTCCTGAGGATTTCCAGCAGGAATCACTGACTGGTAAAATTAGCACAAGCAACATCTGAATCAAATAAAGTACACACAACATGATGAATTGAGTGTAATAAGGATATTAAAAAGATTGAAAGCAAAATTTTGACAATGCTAGACTCTAATATTGTCATTGTTTTTAATGTAACATGGCCTTAAATACCAAAACAAAATACATGCATTGCATTTTTTCAGATATAGTCGTGTAAATACTCCACAGAAAGCGGTTTAGTTACCAGGTGCTTCTAAACGAAGGGTTGGGCTGTGATTTTGACAAGAATGAGAGAGAACAAAGCGCTAAGATGAGCTCACACGGACACAGAGATAGAGAGAGTGTGAAAAGAGAGAAGGAGCATGTCGCAGTACACCGCAACATTACCGTCTGTTTATTCTGTTGACTGAACCCAGCCTGTGCTGTACTGAACAAGCAAAAATAAAGGATAAATCAATGTTTGTGCGGCTTTAAATCCGATTTCTGCTTGTAATTTAAGGCACAGTTCACCCTATAATTAAAATTCTGTCGTTATTTATTCACCTTTTACTTCGTTTCAAACCTATTTGAGTTTCTTTGTTCTGTTCAATACGAAAATAAGATATTTTGAAGTATGCTGACAACCTGTGGCCATTGATTGGAGCTTAAATCTGCAGGGCACTGGCCCTCCAGGAACAAGTTTGTTGACCCCTGGTATTGACGTTAATATCAGAATCAGAATCAGAAAGAGCTTTATTGCCGGGTATGTTCACACATACGAGGAATTTGTTTTCGTGATAGAGCTTCTACAGTGCAACAATTACAGAGACAGGACAAAAAACAGATAATAAATATATTAAAAAAATAAAAGTAAGTGTTAAATGCAAATATACAAATTGACAAGTGTATGTACAGGTGTATTACTATATACAACGTTATATGTGCAGCTGTTATGTGCAAATTGGCATGTAAGGTGTGTTGTTAAATAAGTGTAAAAAGTGTATTTGTTATGTGCAAATTGGCATGTAAAGTGTGTTGTTAAATAAGTGTATGTGTGTGTAAGAAGTGTATAGCAAGTAGTGATGTTGGTTCCACGATTATTATCATCAAGTGTTCATGAGATGGATTGCCTGAGGGAAGAAACTGTTTCTGTGTCGGGCTGTTCTGGTGCGCAGTGCTCTGTAGCGTCGACCAGAAGGTAACAGTTCAAAGAGGCAGTGTGCTGGGTGTGATTTTGGCAGCCCTTCTGCTAGCTCTGGATAAGTACAGTTCTTGGAGAGTTGGGAGGGTTGTACCAATGATTCGCTCAGCAGTCCGAACTATTCGACTTAGTCTTCGAAGGTCAGATTTGGTAGCTGAGCTAAACCAGACAGTTATTGAAGTGCAGATGACTAATAACTGTGATGGTTGGGTTTAGATTTTTAGACTTTATCAATTTAATAAACTGCACAGCACCCTGATATTTGCTGATTAAATCCAGGAAAACTCTAGCATAGAACTATATATTCATTCATTCATTCATTCATTCATTTTCTTTTCGCCCTAGTCCCTTTATTATTCAGGAGTCGCCACAGCAGCATGAACTGCGGACTTATCCAGCATATGTTTTGTGCAGCGAACGCCCTTCTAGCTGCAACCCAATATCGAGAAACATCCATACACACTCATTCACACACACACACACACACACACACACACACACACACACACACACATACACTACGGTCAATTTAGTTCATTCAATTCTCCTATCTTCTATTCACCTACTGTATAGTGCATGTCTTTGGACTGTGGGGGAAACCGGAGCACCAGGAGGAAACCCACAACAAACACTGGGAGAACATGCAAACTCCACAAAGAAATGCCAACTGGTCCAGCTGGGACTCAAACCAGTGACCTTCTTGCTGTGAGGTGACAGTGCTAACCACTGAGCCACCACTGAGCCACAAAAATAAAGGATGAAATCAATGTTTGTGCAGCTTTAAATCTGACATCTGCTTGTAAATTAAGGCACAGTTCACCCTAAAATTTTAATTCTGTCATTATTTATTCACCCTTTACTTCATTTTAAACATATATAAGTTTCTTTGTTCTGATGAACACGAAAATAAGATATTTTGAAGTATGCTGACAGACAACATGTGGCCATTGTTTTCCATAGTATATGTTTTTGCTATGACTAAAGTCAATGCACTGTAAAAAAATGCTGCGTTCCACACAATCGATTTGTGTTCGGCCAACATGAAGAAATTAAGTTAACTTATTAGTTTCAGCAAATTTAAGTAGGCTGAACATAAAATAATTAAGTTGTCTTCCCAAAAAACTCATTAATTTCTGCTCAATTTCAATATGTAGTTACGGTGGCGTAGTGGGTAGCACATTAACCTCACAGCAAGAAGGTCGCTGGTTCGAGCACCAACTGGGTCAGTTGGCATTTTCTGTGTGGAGTTTGCATGTTCTCCCAGTGGTTGGATTTTGGTTGCCATACCTGACGAATAAATGTCAGTATTTGATGTCAATTTGACGTTGGTTTAGGATGCTGGCTCGACGTTGGATTTTGGTCACTTTTCAACACAATATGACCTAAAATCAACAAAATATCAAAGTCATAATTGAACATCAAAATAAGATTGTTCTTAGATGCTGGTGACTTAAATCTAACCTAATATTACTGTCTTATAATGTTGTGTATCTGCTGGGAACATACACTCAAAAAATATATTTTGCTGCTTGTTTAGACTACTTACTTAAAATGAGCTGAGACACAATTCTTGAGTTTTTTTGGGGACAACTTAACAGTTTTATGTTCAGTCCACTTAAATTTGTAAACTATTTATTTGTGTTGGGACAACATGAATGAATTGTGTGGAAGTCTGCATTTTTTATAGTTTAGTGAGTACATGTTTATTTTTGGGCTTTCCCTTTAAGGCCATTAGATTTAAATTAGCTTTATTTAGCAGGGAAGAACAATGTTAGGCTATGCCAAAAAGAGATTTACTGATTTAAAGTCTCTCTGTTTACTCACTTTAGACTATTAAGAACAATGATTAATGACCAAGTGAATTACAGCCAACTCGTTAGAAATTTACAGAACCTTGATGAGACATCTCTTACTATTAAACGAGCTGTTTGTAAGAATTTTTGTACATGCTTGTCAATGGGTTGCATTAAAACTTAAATAAGCACCTTCTCTGAATTTCTTCTTAGGTTATCTATGTTGGAACGGTTCACAAATTTGCCAGTTTGGTTTGAATTAGGGTTGTGTCGATTGACGATGCCATCATCCATCTCCGATAGCCGATAGACATCACGATGCTGAGCCGGCATCACCGATCCTCTGCCCCGGCCCCGTCGCAAACCCACTCACGAATAATACACACTACGGCCCCCTTTACACTAATATGTCTTAGTTTTAAAATGGCATTTTAGAACGAAAATGATTCACATCCACACTGGTGTTTCATCTAGCATTTCTGAACCGCCCTCCATCCACTGAAAACGCACATCACATGACCACTCACACACAGACAAACACAGCTACACTCACTGTCATGCACTCGTTCGAGCTCCAGAGAGCAGTGCACATCTGACAGTTTATTAAGGATGTACCGCTGGATTGTGTCTCACTATAGTTGTTAATTGTGATGTTTAATTAATCTTGTCTCAATCTATGACTCTTCGGTCTTTTGAATCTATCAGGTAACGTGTCACAGCGTCAGTTTACTGCTTCAATCTTTCGCTTTCATGCTTGTACTTAGTCATTTTAGCGAAAACCTCAGATACTGTTGGTTGGTTCCTGTTGGTTGTGCACCTTTTTTACCAACCAAGTTTGTCGACGTCATTATAATGACACAGATCACTCTGCCTGTTCATATCAGAGTCCAGAGGAAAAAGTGATTGACAGGTGGTAATTTGTGTGTAACTTATCTATATTTATTTATGATTTGGTTATGGGTAAAACAATGACCATGCGGGTCAGGTAGTTAAAACGGTAGGCTACAAATAATTCATTTATTATGAATTAATAAATTATTTATAAAGAACTAATTCACCGTTGCCTATGATGACAATGCCATCGTCCATCGTGATGTTTCACATTAGACATCGTACATTAGGCATGCCAAATTGGTCGACATCGACCAACCCTAGTTTGAATAACGATTCTGTGGTCACGATTTTAGATTTGATTTAGATTTTACAAATCGGCATGAAGCATATAACCTTACAAACTACCATTCACAGTATTTTAAAAGGATTTTGAAAAATTATAAGCTGTGTGCAGCAGTGTGAAATGCTTATACAACCGGTCATGACATTAAAAATAAAAACAACAATAACAACATAATAACAACAACAATAAGAATCTAAATTTGGAGAAATAGAAGTTATGCAATAGATAACTTCCAGGTTGGTTCAGTTGGGCTTTGGCACGGTACGCTTGTGGTGTGAGTGTAAAGTGCGCCTGAGCCTGAAACTGAAGACCTGACGTCACTTTTAAGGGACTGTTTCATATGGAATTATCAATAATTTACACTTTTCAATGAACGAAAACTGTCATAGTTTATTAAAGACGCAGAATCCTTCAACAAATCTCCTGATGTGTGCAGCACAATGATTTTCATGAACATTTTTGAGCCTAAAAAGTGGTCAATATGTTCAGCAAAATATTTGTGTATCATAGCATCCCAAAGGACTTAAAATAATACAAAACAATATAACTAAAGCAATCTCTACTGTATTGAGGGTGAACGCTTATCTTCCTAACTGAAAAGTCGCATCATCGATGACGAAAGCTTGCTCGGGCTCAGAAAAGGTAAAATTGCAGTGTGAGTGCAGGACGAGGGGGAAAGGGGAGGGGAGACAATCGTGCCCAGGGACGGGTCAAGGCTACCACACCAAGTGTGAGTACACCCTAATGGCCCGTTTTCACTGAGTGGTACAGTACGGTTCGGTACGGGCCACCTTTATCAGGCTTGTGTTTCCACTGCTAAAGGGTACTCTTTTGGTGGGCGTGGTGTACGACAGAAAGTTTCAGTCGACATCATTTTTGCTCGAGGAAATGTTTACAGTAAAGCTGAACGGGTCGTTCACAAATCATATGAGAAGCACTTCTCACAAAACAGATGCTTTTATTATACACATAAACACTGCTGTATAAATGTTCATTACTGACTGAACATGATCTGATTATAACTGCAGATCAATGATGCGAAATAGCCTACGGTCCATTAAATGCAGCATATATGAACACATACAGCCCCTTACAGTCTCCATTATGTTACCAATTACAGAAAAACTACACACAGCAGACATTTATGCCTTATTTAGGTTCAAAAACAACACAAAATCTAGCCCAAAGTCAGTGCAAACCTCTCATCTGTATCTTTAATCTTCACCAGTACATGTAGCCTCTCTGTCATTATTCTCTCGTTAGAGAGTAATTCCGTCATTCCGAGTTTATAATAGTCCAGGTTAAGAACTTTGTTATTTCAAATATTAATGCACACGTGAGCGCAAGAGACAAAGCGAAACCTCTTGCGCTCACGCTTATAGGCTCGAAACCCATAAGAATCTGCTCTTCTTCTTGGGTTTGTGGCTGTTCAAGACGACGACAAGGTTTGTTTGAGCTCGGGTCAACCATGGCTTGTTATTATATGTTTATATTATTTCAGTGTATTGCCTCTCGGCTGTGTATTAAACATGGCGGGTCCTTTGTTTTCATTCTGGCTTGTTGCGCGATCAAATGACGTATCTCTGTAAACCAATAACGTTCAGCTGCGTGTCTAGCTCCACCTTGTGGTCACTCTTGGTACCCTTGGTACCCTTTGCAAAGGGTGACCAAAAAGTGGTATGGTACGGTTCAGTTCGGTACGCTTTTAGACAGTGGAAACGGCTTTAAAAGCATACCGAACCGTACCTTACCGTACCACTCAGTGCAAACGGGCCATAAAGGAAGTAAATTAAATTTATGGAGCAAAAGAAGCCAACAGGGACTGCAGGGCTATATAAAAGGCACATAAGATCTGGTTTTATTGCATCAAATATATGACACTTTTCTCGCAGCTGATTGGTCCAGTTAGTGTCTGCGATCTCTAACCTAGAATAAAACCTGCTGGTGGAGCAGGTTAGCAGTGTAGCAAAATTTACCATGCTGATAAAACCAATCAAAACCAAACCACTTCCTTGACTCAAAAAACGTAGAGTTTGCTCAAAACAAATGCAAAGCTACCTAAGTAAGTTTTATCCAAACCAGCTCAATGGACAACAGGCCTCTAAAGACTTTGCTAGATTCTTCAGGAGTGTTTAATTACAGGTAAAGCTAGTGCATCTCAAGAATCAGAGTTAGATCAGATCTACAGAAGTATGAATGATTGTTACTCACGTTGCGAGTACAGAAGGATCTGGATCTCCAGCAGCGCACAGGTGAAGAGCTGCAGCACGTTCTCCAGCCCTAGCAGCTCAAACACCTCCTGAAGGGGGAAGTCAAAGAGGGGCAGCTCGGCCGTGCTGGGTCTCTGACAGATCACTGGCCTGTAGACGCCCGAAAACTTCAAGGAGCGTCCGGCTGGTGGCAGTGGGACCTCATAGAGGACATTGTAGACGTAGCTCTCCAGCGGCAGCGGCGGGGGCTGAGGTGAGGTGACGGCCTGGTGCAGCTGCTCCAGAACCCTCTTGCAGGCTTGGGCGAAGGCCATGGGGGTGATCAGGCAGATACATTTGGACACGTACAAGGTGTCCCGACTGATATCGTATGAGTTGAAGCGCTGCAGCCTGGACAGAGCGGGGGAGGCTTGCAGTTGTTGTGTGGTGGGACGGGGGTCTTCTGGACTGCGAGGTGTGGGTGGCGTGTGCAGGATATCATACTGTTCTGCGTTGTGCATGTGATAGAGTGTCTGCATGGCACTGCAGATCTGTTTGCTGGTCACCTCCTCAAAGAAAGTGAGGGCAAAGCCGTACGTCCTGGAGCCATCCTCTCTGGTGATAATGAAGGAGTGGAACTGGGGCTCGCGGGTGTCTGTTTGAGTGCGGAAGGACAGGCCTTTTGGCATACAGAGCTGTAAGGGAAATGACAAAACAAGGTTTGAGATTCTACAAAGATTACAAAGATCCTTTTTGACTTTCTACATGCACCCTTTAATTCATCTCTTATGATACATCAATATAGCAGCCATGCATTCCTGATATGGTTATGTCCATTTTAAGACTGTCAACAACCATGTTCAGTTGAGACATCTGACTTGAAAGTGCATATTTTCCGTGCAAATATCATATTTTAACAAAATGTATGAGTAACACACTGGTCCTGCTCCGCCCAACCTGCTCTGAGCTGGGATCGGACCAGCAAATCTTTGCATGGGAGTTCAGACTGCATAATTTTAGCTCCGATTTTGACTTGCCGACAGGTTTTAAGAAATCGCCGACAAATGCCTGTTATCAGAGGCAAATCAGTGCTCGTTCACACGAGTAATGATCACACAATATGAACTGTCAAAGACGCAATCTGAGAGAATCACCGATGAGTAGGGCCAGACGGAGAGTATCATTACTAAAACCTTAACATATGAAATAAAAAGTAATACCTTTTAAAACTTTTTTTTTAATGTTTACAATGCAAATCCAATTAGATCCACTTTACTTGGCAAACAAAGCAAGTCTCTCATGTAAAATCTCTACTAAAAGACAGAAAATATTACTTTACAAACTGTATTGTAAATAAATCATTTGAATATTTTCGTATTAGTCAATAATTATAATGAAATTAACTTTAACCGAATAAATATACATTTACACATATTTACACCAGTAAATAAACGGAATCAATGATGGGCTAAAAATCTGTGGAAATCTGAGGAATTCTGCGCGTGCAGATTCCATGTGGGATATTTGGCATGCTTACAGTAATATCTGGAGCTGTCGGCGATTCAAATCATGCCGTATGAAATGTGTTTTGACTGAAAATAACATCGGCGATCGTCTACAGCCAATGAGAGAGCAGCATTCTCTAGTGTGGGTACCTGCAGGCTAGCGGGAGGTTGAGGGAGAAGTTAAAAGTGCTTATTTTCAGTTTATTCGGACCCAAGAAATTTACCTCATTAAAGGCTTCTTTCTCATTATGTAGTTAATAACAAAAGATATACTACGTGTGTTTGGGTGTGAGACGTAGTTTGGACAAAGTTTCTGCGATTCTTCCTAATTTGAAGTCATGCAGTGTGAAACTCCCTGTCGCCGATCCATCTTACAGTGTAAACAAAGCAGCGACAAAACGCAAGCCCAGATAGTCATGCAGTGTGAACACATCTGTGACACGACTACTTTGAAAATCATGCAGTCTGAACTCGGCATTAGTTGTTCTAACAAAGAGGCTAAAGATCATGGCCTCTAGTTTCTTTCACTAGAGCATCTTTAGAGGTCAGAGGAGTGAGGTTTACCTGCACAGCACTTCACTAGCTGGCCTCAGTTACATATATGATAGGTGCGTCCCAAATCGCATACTTGTGCACTATTCTACGCCATTTTGTAGTAAAATAGTGTAGTATAAGTAGTGCGTTCACACTGAAAACTCTAAAAAAATAAATAAATAAGTGCACTTTATTTACCCGGATGATGCACTCATTCCACGGGTAAAATAAAGTGTGTAATGATGGACACTTCATATGTTTGATGACTTTATTTATTTTTAATGGTGAAAGCAATATAAGCAATAAGTGATTATAGCGCCTCCCGATGGTGAATGCGGTTATACTCATGGCAGCTATTATTTGGTATTTTGGTCATTTATTTCACTAATTTGGCACCCGTCAAACATCATCAAGGTCGGCGCCAGTGGTGTAGTGCTTAGTGTGTTGACACATGCACTTCAGTGCTCACGGTGACCTAAGTTCGATTCCACCTTGTGGTCCTATGCCGATTCTTCCCCTCTCTCTGCTCCCCAGGCTTTCCTGTCAATTCTCTCAACTGTCCTATCTAATAAAGCTAAAAACCCAGAAAAAATCATTATAAAATAAAAAACGCCCCTGTACTGGTGTTTGTGCAGTTTTGTTTCTTAGCTTCTCAGTCTGGTTGGTTTTGGCTCTGGAGTGTCTTGTCTGTATGCTGGTGTTGTCTAAGCACATAGCTTGGTGTTTACACTGTTGCCGCTTGCTTTAGTTGCTTTAGTCTTGTTCTGTTTTACATGAGCACATGGCTTGTGGTGTTTTCTTGTGTAATGTGCTCTCCTGTCTATTGTCTAGTCCCACCCTCCTTGGTAACCCATTTTTAGTTTATTGTGTTCACCTGTTTGTGTGTTAATGATTTCTGCTTATATTTTCCTCATGTCTGCTGTCATGTGCCAGTTCGTCATCATTTATAGCCCTGTCCTGTCGCGTTTTCCAGTCCTGATCCTTGCCAGCCTGCCCAGTCAAGTTTGTTTTATTGTTTTATTAATGCTTTCCCCCTCAGGGTAGTTTGTTTTGTCTTTTATATTATTTTATTTTTAGAAATAAAAACCCAATTTTTCATTGCACTTGAGTCCTCGCTCCCTTTCCCCAACCACCAAATGTGACAAATGGATGAAAACAGCCAGAAGGTCCCGACTGGCGCATATCTATCAGCTGATAACCACTGATAACACCCATTTAATCGAGTGATAACATTTAAATCGGCTGGCTGGATAGCTCCAGAAATCTAAAGCTAATTAGCTATTACAAACCAGGACTCTGTCTGTTGATGTCCAATTGCTTTTTAGAATGTGAGTAAACCCAGAAAAATAATTTGCTGTACGATTTACACAGTAATGTTTCCAATTAATGACTAAAATATGGACTATTGTAAACTGTTGTAAACTGTACTGTGTGTACTGTGAATACTATAAAAGTCAAAGGTCACAGGTTTTCCATCTTTCAAAATATCTTCTTTAGTGTTCAACAGAAGAAAGAAGGCCATTCAAGTTTGGAACAAGTAAAGAGAGACTAAATGATGACAGGATTTCCAAATTTTGTGTGAACTATCCCTTTAAGTCACTCACCATTCCCACTGCATCCTGGTCAAAAGGGTTCCACTCCACATTGTCGGGATAATGCGCTAGAACCTTAGATTTAAACGTCCTCCGCAGTGGACTCTGCTCAAAATTCTCACCTGAAAACAAATTCGAGACAAAGAGAAACAGAAAGAGAAAGATCAGTTCAGAAAGTTCTTTGCTAACGCCGATCCTAAATCTCATACCAATTCAAACCAAACAAATCATCATCTTCAGAAAAAAAGACTAGAAAGTTGCATCAAACAAAAAAACAGAAACGAAAACAGAAATCAAATCCAATCAAAGCCAAAAAGTGCCAGAACAGTTGAAGCAGAAAAGTGTCGGAAGTCACGTGGAAAAAGACGTGCCTCGAAATTTACAGCCCACCAAGCAAACCACCTTGGTGACAGTTCACCAAGCAGTGACTGACAAACAGTGCTAATAAGCTTCTGCTCCCGAGAGAGCAACAGGAAGAGGAGCTGAAGGGGGGAAAGGGCAGGAAGAACAGGTGATCCCACACAACCCGGCCGGCACGCAGGCATCTCACACACACACGAACAAACAGCGGTGCGGTGAAAGAGGTGCGTGGAGAGGTTAAAGGTTAGCGGACACTGTGCTTGATTGTGAAACGAACAGGAGCTTTGACTGCAGCAGTGAGAGGATGGAGGGTTACCTTCGGTCGCACTCGCCAAGTTTCCTCTGGCGCCATCTGTGAATTTAGTAGCCTGTATATACTGGCATAAAGCTACACAACAGATAAAACAATGTAATTAATCATTTACATGAGGACCGGTAAGAAATTGTCACCTAATACTCCATTCATCTTTATTTCTGTAGCGCTTTTATAATGTACATTGTGTCAAAGCGGCTTAACATAGAAGTTCTAGTCAACTGAAACTACTTCAGTCCAGTTCAAGTTCAGTTCAGTGTAATATAAACTTCCACACAGACTCATTGTGATTATGTACCCCCATATACATTTCTGGAGAGCGCAAATTATGTAGCCAGAGCTACGTATGGCTGCATTTCGTCTTTAAAACGAACGCTACGGGCAAATATGACACCACCGACAGCTTCTGTTTCTTTTCAAGCAACAAGCTGACTGCTTACCTCCATGTGGACGGCTTTCCCGCTGTTACCAGTTTGCCAAGTGGCTCACCGTGTACGTCGGCGGACTTGAGATGCAGGGAGAAATTGACCGCGACAACGGGTTAATCGGTGGTTTTGAAAACACTATCGGTTGGGTTTTGGGAAAGGGGTGGGTGGCGGTGTCGGTCGGTCAGTCACTCAACAGCAGTCAGGGTTTGGAACAAATAGAGTAAATGATGACAGGATTTGCTAATTTAGGGTGAACTATCCGTTTAGATCGACGTGTTTGCGTAACTCACCATTGCCACTGCATCCTGGTAAAAAGGGTTCATGCTACCAGCTGATTGTTGGTAGCATATGGGAAGGCTTTTCTGCTGTTAACAGTTTGTCCAGTGGCTCGCTACGTAGGCCGGCAGACTTAGGAAGAAGTTGAGCGCGACGATGGGTTAATTAGTGCTTTTGAAAACCCTATCGGTTTAAGGAATGGTCGTGGGTGGGGGTATCAGCAGTCGGTCACTCAACAACGGCCTCTGATGGATTTACGCAAGAATAGCAGGCATAAATGGCACTCGCGAGAGAAGTTTAAGATCTAATAACTGAAGTTTATTCATAAACAAATTTCGAGAGGATCACGTGCTTATGATTGTTCCCAGCTGTTACAGCTGTTAAATAACCAAAGTTTTCTTATCTCAACATCTTCGTCTTGAAGAACCCCCCCACCCACCCACCCACTTCCGAACCCACGGCGACCCAGTGACTAGCACTGTGGCCTCACAGCAAGAATGCCTCTGGTTAAGTCCCTACTAAAACAGATGGCATTTCTGTGCGGAGTTTCGCTTGTTCTCCCCGTGCTTGCGTGGGTTTTCCCCGGGCTCTCCGGTTTCCTCCCACAGTCCAAATAACAAGCACTAAGTTACTTGAAAGCACAATCGATACCATAGTCAAGCTCTTAACGAATACACCTCACCTCAGTCCTGCCACTAGTTGGAAATAAGCCAAGGGGGAGTTCATCGAGATCTACCTGAGCTCAAACTCTCCTCTCGCCCTGCAAACGGGAGGGAGCCCCGGGCTCGAGGATCTTATGAGCTCAGGGCTCTCTCCCGGGACAGCATGCCAAACAAGCTTTATTATCAATCATCAGCTAAGTGTGAACTCTTGAAAGCACAGACAGTGGCCTCTGGTGGATTGACTAAAATATGGTCTGTTGTAAACTGTTGACTTCCATAGTAAGAAAAACAGAAAAAGTCAATGGTCACACATTTTCCAGCTTTCTTCGAAATATCTTCTTTAATCTTCAACAAAAGAAAGAAAGCCATCAGGGTTTGGAACAAATAGAGTAAATGATGACAGGATTTGCAAATTTAGCATGAACTATCAATTTAGGTCAACATGTGTTTACGCAACTCACTATTCCCACCGCATCCTGGTCAAAAGGGTTCATGCTACCAGCTGACCGATTAATTCCATGTGGACGGCTTTTCTGCTGTTACCAGTTTGCCCAGTGGCTAGCTACGTACATTGGCGGACTTGAGATGCAGAGAGAAGTTGATAGCGACGACAGGTTGGACGCTGTCGGATTTAGGTTGGATTTAGGGTAGGGGGTGGGTGGGGGTATCAGTTGGTCAGTCGGTCAGTCAATCGACAGCGGCCTCTGATGGATTTTCGCAAGAAGAGCAGGCATAAATGGCACTCGCGAGAGAATTTTGAGATCTAAAAAAGCACAGACAGCGGCCTCTGGTGGATTTGCGACAACAAAAACTGCAAAAAAAAAAAGAAAAAAAAATGTATGCAGGGATACGCATCAATAATGAGCCTGGGTTGATTAAATTACATTTGTAATAGAGGACTACAGCAGTGCTCCCTCAAAAACGACTATTTTGACATTAATTTGCAATGGTACCTGTCAGGGTTCTGCCAATCCGGTCCTGTTAATCCTTGTCTTGTGGCAGAGCCCGGACGCTAGCTCTAAGTCCTGTGTGTCTTGTCCTTGAGTCTATGTATGCGTGCGGATTGTGGGCGCGCTTGGGCCGTGCGCGCTTCCGTTTGATACGGGCGTGTGGGGTCTGGGCGTGTTCACGATCGCGCGCTCGTCCTGGTGTTTGTTTTGTTCTGTCGGCACCGTGCGGCTTCATTCACAGCGCCTTCGTTTGGTTTGCGATGGCGCTGGGATGAAGCATGCGCGTTGCTTATGTGTGAGCGCACGGTAGGATGTTTTCATTTTATCGTGTGCTTGTGTCTTGCGTTTAGTCCTCTGTTGTTGTGTTCAGCACGTGGTGTGTGTGTTTACACACACACACACCGCGTGCTTGTGTCGTCATGTGTTCTAGTCATGTGTGAGTGCGTGGCTTGTGTTTGTCACGCACTCTCCTGTCTATTGTCAAGCCCCACCCTCCTTGTTAACCCATTATTAGTTTATTATGTTCACCTGTCTGTTTGTTAATCATGTATGCTTTAAATTCTCCTCATGTCTGCTGTCCTGTGCCAGTTCGTCATCGTTCACCGTCAATGATTCTCCAGTCTTGTGTTCTCCTGTCTTGTTCCAGCCCTGTTCTGTCCAGCCCTGCCTTGTCCAGCCCAGTAAAGTTTGTTTTTGCTTTTTTTTAATTAATGTTTTCCCCCTCGGGGTTGTTTATTTTGCTGTTTGTTTTATTTTATTATTAAAAATACTCATTTCTGTTCTGCAATTGAGTCCTCATCCTTTTCCCCAACCCAAAACGTGACAGGTACCAGGTTACATTTATGTAGTAGTTTAAGTAATCCATTCATGACCTGTTAGCCACTTTTTGAGCATTGACCTAAAAAATTAAAAGGTTAAAATCATCCAAAAATGCTGTTGTTTATTACTCGTACTCTTGTTGTACCAATTTCCTGAGAACTTTGTTCATCTTCGAACACAAATTAAGATATTTTAGATGAAATCCGAGAGCTCTCACACCTTCCATAGACCCTCCAAGGCATCCAAGATGTTAAAAGGTCAAAACATTCCATGCGACTTCAGTGGTTCGACTTTAATCATACAAAGCTCCAAGAAGTTGTATTTACACTTTGCACTAAAAACTTGCCGAAATCATTGTTGAAGATGTGATAAACATTTTAGACAATATGTCACTTTAAAAATGTCATGAAACCCCCATCATCTGGCCACAGATTCTACAGATTCCCTGTCTTTTTGTGTTCTTCTCATGTACACACATATTAGACACATCAACATGTTGATCCTACAGAGATTAAAGATGCGCGAATGAATGTCAAAGGTGTTTTCCTCTCCTCTGCTGCCCACGCACACAAAACTGACTGACTTTCATATCAAGAACGATTCAAGATGATCTGAACACAGCATTGATGCGGCAAGAATAGACTCGTCTCAGAGGGATATTTCCCTGAGGAATCTTCCCGTGAGAATTACACTTTAAGCGGAGGGCAGGAACGTGTTTATTTGTCACAAATCTACAGAGTGTGTGTGTGTGTTTGAAGACTTAATGGATTCTTTATGTGTGTGGCATTTTAAAAAAAACAGGCAACAAATCAAACCCGCTAGTTTCACTGCAGGAATAAGGCCAGGAATGTGTGGAATTATCCAACACAAACACTCAGGGGGCTGCTGGGTGGGGTTATACACTGTCAGTAGCTGAGTTTTTTTATTAACCGTCCAATTGAATATTGGAAATATGCCTAATGGAAATATCACGTCCACAAAAAACATCCACATACTGTATGAGAAGAGAGATGTTTAGGCTCGCGTGAGGTGGCTTTTCAGGTCATTTGAAACAAAAAACAGGAGTATTTCACAAAAATGAAACATTCTGGTACATTTTCTGAATTATTTACCACAAGATGAGGAGTTTAAAGGGAAGCTATTATGCAAAAATCACTTTTATAAGGTGTTCAAACACAGTTGTGAGGCAACAGTGTGTAAATATAGCCAGCCTTTAATAGTAAAAATTCATTCCTTCATTAATTTTCCTTCAGCTTAGTTTCTTATTTTTTAAGGGTCACCACATTGGAATGAACCGCCAACTATTCCAACATTTGTTATATGCATCGGATGCCCTTCCAGCCACAACCCAGTACTGGAAAACACCCATAAACTCTCACATTCATTATGACCAATTTCATTAATTTGCTAATTTTCCTTCGGCTTAGTCTCTTATTTTTCAGGGGTCACCACAGTGGA
>CAIGQQ010034334.1:893868-910020 GCA_903798035.1 Danio albolineatus
AAGGAAGGAAGGAAGGAAGGAAGGAAGGAAGGAAGGAAGGAAGGAAGAAGAAGAGAAGATATTTTGAAGGAATCTGAAAACCTGTAACCATTGACTTCCATTGTATTTGTTTTTCCTACTATAGAAGTCAATGGTTACAGGTTTATAGGAAGGAAGAAAGGAGGGATGGAAATAAAGACAAAGATATTTTGAAGAAAGCTGAAAACCTGTAACCATTGACTTCCATTGAATTTGCTTTTCCTACTATAGAAGTCAATGGTTACAGGTTTATAGGAAGGAAGAAAAGAGGGATGGAAATAAAGAAAAGATATTTTGAAGAAAGCTGAAAACCTGTAACCACTGACTTCCATTGTATTTGTTTTTCCTTCTATAGAAGTCAACGGTTACAGGTTTATAAAAAAGAAAGGGAGGAAGGAAATAAAGAAGAAGAGAAGATATTCTGAAGAAAGCTAAAAACCTGTAACCACTGACTTATATTGTATTTGTTTTTCCTACAATAGAAGTCAACGGTTACAGGTTTATAGGAAGAAAGAAAGGAAGGGAGGAAGGAATAAAGAAGAAGAGAAGATGTTCTGAAGAAAGCTTAAACCCTGTAACCCCTGACTTATATTGTATTTGTTTTTCCTACAATAGAAGTCAATGGTTACAAGTTTATAGGAAGGAAGGACGGAAGGACAGAAGGAAGGAAGGAAGGAAGGAAGGAAGGAAGGAAGGAAGAAAGGAAGGAAGGAGATATTTTAAAGAAAGCTGAAAACCTGTAACCATTGACATAGAAATAGATAGATAGAAAGCAGAATTAAGAGTTTTTCCTAAGCTAAATTATCTGCCTGTGAGGGAAGTAAAATAAAATAATTTTGTTTTCGCTTTCAAATGTAGATATTTGGACTAGAAACAAGACAAAAATTCTAGGTAAGATTTTTATTTTTTTATTTTGCATAAATCATATAAATACAGCAATTGAATGAAATTAAATTTCTGTAGCTCCTGGTGAACTATAATCCAGACTCAACATTGAGTATCTTGCGATATGACTATTGTGGATGCGCACATTGTGATATCGATGCTAAAATGATATATTGTGCAGCCCTATTGCCATATGTAAACTACAGTTATGCCAGGAAGACTTTGAACACTGGTATTCATCAAATAGTGATTTTTTTATAGCACACACTGTCAATTAACAGCATTGACTTGATCCGCTGCTTTACAGAAGTGTCTTTTGATTTTAGTTTTGTCTGTTTGAGTAAACTTTTTAACACACACTTTTTTTCTGAGACTGCACTGCAGTGTTTTAATGCGCCCTTGGTGGTTAAAACGAAAAGGTTTTTTAATCATCTTCCTGTCGAAGTAGTTCCTGAAGGGATCTTCAATGTTTAAAAGTACTGCAAGTTGCTACAAAAACTTGGGTTATGTTCTTTTTTTGCCATCTCATGTCTATGACAAGTAGCAATGTTGAAAATCAGAATAACCTACACTGTCAGAAACGCTGGGTTCCACACAATTCCTTCATGTTGTCTAAACACAAATCCATTAAGTTAACTTTAAATTTAAGTGGACTGAACATAAAACAATTAAGGTTTCATTCATTCATTCATTCATTTTCTTTTCGGCTTAGTCCCTTTAATAATCAGGCGTCGCCACAGCAGAATGAACCGTCAATAATACTAGCCCCCTTGGTAGTAATACTAATACTAATTAATACTAAATAAGCAATATTCTTTCTTTCATATTGTCTACAGAACAAACCATCGTTATACAATGTTTTGCCTTATTACCCTAACCTGCCTAATTAACATGTAAATGTCACTTTAAGCTTAGTTCTAGTATCTTGAAAAATATCTAGTACAATACTATGTATAGTTATCATTGCAAAGATTTTATTCTACAGGGAGTGTAGAATTATTAGGCAAATGAATATTTTGACCACATCATCCTCTTTATGCATGTTGTCTTACTCCAAGCTGTATAGACTCGAAAGCCTACTACCAATGAAGCATATTAGGTGATGTGCATCTCTGTAATGAGAAGGGGTGTGGTGTAATGACATCAACACCCTATATCAGGTGTGCAGAATTATTAGGCAACTTCCTTTCCCTTTGGCAAAATGGGTCAAAAGAAGAACTTGACAGGCTCAGAAAAGTCAAAAATATATTGATATTGAGATATCTTGCAGAGGGATGCAGCACTCTTAAAATTGCCAAGCTTCTGAAGCGTGATCATCCAACAATCAAGCGTTTCTTTAAAATAGTCAACAGGGTCACAAGAAGAGTGTGGAAAAGCCAAGGTGCAAAATAACTGCCCATGAACTGAGAAAAGTCAAGCGTGCAGCTGCCAAGATGCCACTTGCCACCAGTTTTGCCATATTTCAGAGCTGCAACATCACTGGAGTGCCCAAAAGCACAAGGTGTGCAATACTCAGAGACACGGCCAAGGTAAGAAAGGCTGAAAAACGACCACCACTGAACAAGACAAAAGCTGAAACGTCAAGACTGGGCCAAGAAATATCTCAAGACTGATTTTTCTAAGGTTTTATGGACTGATCAAATGAGTCTTGATGGGCCAGATAGATGGGCCCGTGGCTGGATCGGTAAAGGGCAGAGAGCTCCAGTCCGACTCAGACGCCAGCAAGGTGGAGGTGGAGTACTGGTTTGGGCTGGTATCATCAAAGATGAGCTTGTGGGTTCTTTTTGGGTTGAGGATGGAGTCAAGCTCAACTCCCAGTCCTACTGCGACACCTTCAAGCAGTGGTACAGGAACAAGTCTGCATCCTTCAAGAAAACATGATTTTCATGCAGGACAATGCTCCATCACACACGACCAAGTACTCCACAGCGTGGCTGGCAAGAAAGGGTCTAAAAGAAGAAAAACTAATGACATGGCCTCCATGTTCACCTGATCTGAACCCCATAGAGAACCTGTGGTCCATCATCAAATGTGAGATTTACAATGAGGGAAAACAGTCCACCTCTCTGAACAGTGTCTGGGAGGCTGTGGTTGCTGCTGTACGCAATGTTGATGGTGAACAGATCAAAACACTGACAGAATCCATGGATGGCAGGCTTTTGAGTGTCCTTGCAAAGAAAGGTGGCAATATTGGTCACTGATTTGTTTTTGCTTTGTTTTTGAATGTCAGAAATGTATATTTGTTAATGTTGAGATGTTATATTGGTTTCACTGGTGAAAATAAATAATGGAAATGGGTATATATTTGTTCTTTGTTAAGTTGCCTAATAATTATGCACAGTAAAATTCACCTGCACACACAGATATCCTCCTAAAATAGCTCAAACTAAAAACTACTTCCAAAAATATTCAGCTTTGATATTAATGAGTTTTTTGGGTTCATTGAGAACATGGTTGTTGTTCAATAATAAAATAAATCCTCAAAAATACAACTTGCCTATTAATTCTGCACTCCCTGTAGTCTAAATAAAACAAATAACACTTTCCCCAGTAGAAATACTGTGAAAAAAAATCCTCGCTCTGTTAAACATCATTTGGGAAATATTTGAAAAAGAACATAAAAATATATGAATCAAAGGAGGGCGAATCATTTTGACTTCAATTATACACATTCTACAACGGCAAACAAGCATTTGTAAGATGTAAAGATGCAAAAAGCGATTAAACATAAAAGTTAAGATGACATGAGATAATCTCATCTGCTTTGTCATTGCAAATACACCGGAGCTTATGATTTACAATAAAACTGTTCTCTCCTAGGGGTTGTTTTGATGACGAGGATCCTTAACATCACAAATCAAAGGGAATTTTCATTAAACCTGACAATATTTTATCCCTGGAGAACACGCACATCTATTTAAAGCTTTTGTCTATCAAAAGGAAGAAAATCTGACTGGCTCAGAAGTTTTCCACAGAGAAAAACACCAGTAACTCGGGGAGGTCCAAGGATAGGAGGAACCACAATTGAATTTCCTGTCATTAAAGGGATAGTTCACCCAAAAATGAAAAGTACTCACTATTTACTCATCCTCAAGTGCTTCCAAACCTTTATGCGTTTCTATTTTCTGCTAAACCTAAAAGGAAACCATTTGAAGAAAGCTGGAAAACAGCACAACTAACTTTCATACTAGAAAAAGATTAAATTTTATGGAAGTCAACGGTTACAGGTTTCCAACTTTCCTCAGAAATCTTTAATAGTGTTCAACAGAAGACAAAATCTCAAACAGACTTGTGACAAAGGGTGAGTAAATGACATTTTTCCCTTTTGTGTGAAGTATCCCTTTGATCAGATTCACATAAACTTTTAGTTCCATAAAACTGATCCACAAACCCTTTTGAAAAAAGAATTGTGCTTAATCACACTGAATTTGTACTTGTAAGTTTAATCTTAAATCTTCAAATCTTTAAACTTTAAATCTTAAAAGTCTATATTAAAAAAGTTACTTGCATATGAAATACAAATTATGAAATAAAAGGCTACTTAAAGGTGCAGTATTTACGTTTCACATCCAGTGGTTGAACCAGGTATTACAATCCTGGTTCAAAACACACACAAGCGCAGGTTGCCAGATTGACGACATCAGCAGTGTGGCTGACTGTCAAGTCTAAAGGCTGATTTAAGTTGTGGTCTAAAAGAAAAGGCAACAGCACCCGATAGAAGGCATACTTTTCATATTAAAAGGAGTTTTTGTCCTAACAAACAACTGAAATTTATGTTTTAGAAACTGCTTTAATTTCTTGCAGCTGAACAACAGGAAAAATTATGACCTCAGGTACACCTCATGTGCTTTATTCAGTGTTAAATGCTAATAATGTGAGTTGAGTTTGAATGCCATTTTACATGCCATTTATTGCCATATACTGAAAGCAGCAGCAGATAGTTCACCTCAGATCTCGAAAATAAACCGTTTGAAATTGAACTTTAGAACTGAGACTCAGTGCAAGTTATTTTACTCTGTTATTATGAATTAATTAGATTATTATCCTTACCATTTCGTTGGAGTGCAGTGAGTGCACTATTCTGTGCTTCCTAATGGCTGTAGTTACATTTCTGTCGTTTATGGTCTGGTGTAAACAACCAAATCGCTTATCACTGCGAATCTCGTCACACAGTGTGTTCTTAAGACACAGGTTACAATACCCGCTAATCGTAATATTCATATTATTTGCTAAATAATAACCACCTCGTGTGGAACTCTGAATCTGCGTCTCATTTCAGAGGCTGCTCCTGTCCACCAGAGGTCGCATTTTGGTCACGGACACACTCTTTGAAAGCCTTTATGACTGAATGAATGAATGAAATACGCTGGCAACCCGGGGTGCTAAAATATAATTGCCTAAACTGGCATTAGGCGGGTTAAATGACCAAAACAAATGCAGAGTTCTGGCACGGAAAGCACATTTTCAAAGCAGAATATCTGACTTCAGCATTGTTTTTCAGACAAACAAGAACGTTCACTAAGCATGTTTCTTAAATATCTGCAAACATATTATGGTATTTTTATGTAAAAATTTCCATACAGCACCTTTAAGCATGTTTAAACTTGTTTTTTAGAAGCAACACATTCATTAAAGGTTCATTTTAGTTTACTGTAATTACTTGCTATGCAATTTACATATAAATAAGTACTCACATTCTTCCAAGATAACACAACTTTCTATGAATTCATCCTACCCTGTAAAAAATGCAGGGTTCCACACAACCCATTCATGTAGTCCTATAACACAAATCGATTAAGTTTACTTAATCATTTTTACTAATTTAAGCAGCTTGAACATGAAACTAACTCATAAGTAGTTTAAACAAGCAGCAAAAGTCATTTCTTGAGTGTAGCAGACTGCACACACACACACACACACAATAAACTGTTCATCAATAAACAAATCACACTTATAAGCCTGTTTTTTAGTCAAATGACTCACAAATTAGCAGTTTGATGAGTCTTTCATCGAATGAACTCACAGCTACTGAATCATCATCATCTGACTCACTGCAAATCATAACACACTGTAATGTTCAACTCGAAATGAAGCTTAATGTACTTCAGCATCATTACAAACTCCTAAAGTGTCAGTAAAAGTCACTTTGTTAAACTGTACAGTTGACTTTTCAACATCAAAAGCGGACAGAGCAGAGATCAACATCCCATAATGCAATTCACAACCGTAAATAAACAATAAACACTTGTGAATCAGAAATACTGAAACCGTTCAATAACAGATATTTTTTTACAGTGTAGGTGATTGTTCCAGTGATAAGGTGAAGATACAAATGTATGCAAAGTTTCTGGGTTTGTCTCCACCAAAGATATATATCTATTCCGCTGTGTCCTCATTTAACCGCAAATGTAAGCATGCAAGCAGGGCGACATATCAGCCGTTGACTGGAAAAAAAAATGAGGTGCTCTTAAATGTGCAATAGTGACCCACTTTCAACAGTCTAATGGATGTTTTTCATTACTGCTAAATCAGGCCCAACCGTCTGGCCCAATAGAGAAATGCTAGGAACGACAATGGCTCTCATTTTCTGTCTCTTTGCCAAGAGATACGCTAACACTTCAGCAATGCACTGCATTCCCATCATCGAGAGACAGTGTTTGCAAGGGTCACGAGACGCTCACATGGCAATGTGGAGCGCTTTTCTCAAGTGTCTATATCAGAATCCTTTCAGTACAGCACATAGAAAAAGACAGCTAAATGAATAGTTCAAAAACACACTACACATTAAAGGAATAATTCGCTTAAAAATGACAATTTTATCTTAAATTATGAAACCTCATGTGATTTTTGTCATCTGTCGAACGTAAAACTATTAGATTTTCTCACGCTTTTTCTTTTTAAGTCCATACAACAACGAGTACATTTACATGGACACCAATAATCCTATTTTAATACGATTGAGACAATGCTCTGATTAAGAGTCGACCATGTAAACAGATTGATTAATTTAATGCGATTAAAGTCATAATCGAACTAAACAGAAATCGGATTAAAATACGTGGAGTATGTTGATTTTAGTCGCATTATTGAGATGCAGTACAGACATGTAAGACCCGCAAACAAACTATTACCGCCGTGTAGGATTTTTGTCGTATTTTGCGGCAGGATAGTCTATACCAACGCTATCTCACGGCAATTCGTAAATACGTGGCTAATTCGTCTGAATTCGTATGATCTAATTCGCACAATTTGGTACGATTTGCTCATCACCCAATGATGGTTGGGTTTAGGGGTGGGGTTGAGTGCCACGCCTCCTTTTTTAAATCATACATTTTCATACGACTGAACTGGCGAAACGTAAAATGCTTACGTTTTCTCACGAGATCAGGCTGTTTGACACTGTACACTGTACCTATCGAGTCAGTGAAGGACCACAGACACATACACTGCGAAATGTGGAGGTATTTTACATACGGCATGCGGTATCAAATTCAATTAAAGCAACACTCTTCCAGCAGTTCATACTCGCTTCCAATATCTCAGAGTTTGTCACAGAGAGCATGAATGAAATGTTCTTGAATGAAAGTGAAAGTGCCAAACTGCAGTTAAAGTCGACAAATTAAAAACAAAACACCCAAAATTACATGAAACTGGAGGAAATGTGGATAGCGCTGTGACGCAATGACATAAATCGAATTATGTGTTCCCGTAAAACGGAATCATGAGGAACATTCAAAAAGCAACTCATGTAAACAACTTCATCATATTATTGTCTTATTCAGATTAAGGCAAATAATTTGATTACTGATGTCCATGTAACCGTAGTCAATGTAAACACAATATCTTCATGTTGTCCTAGCACAAATCAATTAGGTTAAGTTAATTGTTTTCAGGGGCGCCACGGTGGCGTAGTGAGTAGCACGTTCGCCTCACAGCAAGAAGGTCGCTGGTTCGATCCCCGGCTGGGCCAGTTGGCATTTCTGTGTGGAGTTTGCATGTTCTCCCCGTAGTTGCGTGGGTTTCCTCCGGGTGCTCCGGTTTCCCCCACAGTCCAAAGACATGTGGTACAGGTGAATTGGGTAAGCTAAATTGTCCGTAGTGTATGTGTGTGA
Source organism: Danio albolineatus (assembly GCA_903798035.1). Taxonomy (NCBI): domain Eukaryota; kingdom Metazoa; phylum Chordata; class Actinopteri; order Cypriniformes; family Danionidae; genus Danio; species Danio albolineatus. The sequence continues at coordinate 901,884 of CAIGQQ010034334.1, forward strand.
ATGAGAATGTATGGATGTGTTTCCCAGAGATGGGTTGTGGCTGGAAGGGCATCCGCTGCGTAAAACAAATGCTGGATAAGTAAGCGGTTCATTCCGCTGTGGCGACCCCGGATTAATAAAGGGACTAAGCCGAAAAGAAAATGAATGAATAATTGTTTTCACAAATTTAGGTGGACTGAACATGAAACAATTAAGTTGTCTAAAAAAAACAAGGATTTTGTGTTGATTCAACTCATTTTAAATGAGAGTTCGAACAAGCAGCAAAATATCTATATATTTTTTGAGAGTGAATGATTATCACTGGTTACCAACATTCTTCAAAATATCTTATTTTGTGTTGTATACTGTAAAAAATGCTGGGTTCCACACAATCCCCTTCATGTTGTCCCATTACAAATGGATTAAGTTAACTTATTTTTTTTTTTTTTTTACAAATTTAAGAGGATTGAACAACATAAAACTATTACATGTAAAACTCTAATAGTCTGAACAAGCAGCAAATATCAACAAACACTGGTTTATAGCAAGTAAATATTTTGAGTGAACCGGCCCTTTAAGCTCTGGTCATGTGATGCTGCACGTCTCATCAGATGTAAACAACATCTAAAAAAAAAAACAGACTTATAAGGAAGGAATAAGAAGATTAAAGCTCACAAATGCAGCATGAAGTGCTGGGAATAAATGAGTACATCCCTCACAGATGTCTCTTTTAAATTTATATTTTCTATAGGATGCACTACAATAATATATTTGTGCAAATTACATTAGATTAGATTAGTCAGTACCAAAGCCTAACTAACGTAACAAAAAATAATTAATACGTTGGGGATAAACACTCAATAAAATATTAACAAACAGGAAAAAATCAAGAGAAATTTTTAAAAAATGATCAATTTAGTAGTTTGTATATTTGTTTTTAAATGTACTTTCTATTTCTAAACATGTTAGGTTACCTAACTCTTATTTTAATAGTTATAACTGGTTAATGATAATGTTTTGCTTAAATGTACCAAAATATTTTGTATGTACTGAGTAATGTATGAAAATATTCATTTTGTACCCATTTATGCTGAGCACTGTATCAACTGCAAACATGTACACACCTTGCACATTATGGTATACACACATACACACACACACACACACACACACACAAAACTGATAGTATTTTCCTCATGCTGGAAATGAGAACATGCACCCAGTGTCATATAAAGCATATAATGGACCACAGCAGACCATATAACAACAGTGTGCCGAAATGACAATGACAAAGACATGACAATGACAAAGCAGCTGATCAAACCTCTAGAGGAGAATAAAGAGGACCTCAATCTGCCCTCAATTTATCATCACAAAAAAAATAACAAAACAAAACTCTATTTGCTTTTTGTACAAGAGGAACACTTGTCAACGTGGGGTGAAACTCGATACATTTCCTGTGACAAGTAAATTGTTTATACTCACTGAGAGCAAAAAAGATGTGACACTATACAGTAACAGGAACAAATATATTTAATGTTTAAACACACACACTTAGCCATTTTTGTATGTAATATGCATGTATGTGCCAGTGCTGCACGATACTGGAAAAATGCGTTATGCTATACTGTTGTTGAGAATTGCTCTAAAGATTTTTCTTATGATATAACATTTCCCTAGAAATATATATTTTCATCAGCTATGCTTTTAAATTATTTATTGTTATTTAATGATACTAGAATCAACAGGTAAAAGATTCATTCATTCATTTTCCTTCGGCTTAGTCCCTTATTTATCTGGGGTCACCAGAGCGGAATGAACCACCAACTATTCCAGCATTTGTTTTATGAAGCGGATGCTCTTTCAGGTGTAACCCAGTACTGGAGTACACGTTCACACACACACACACACACACACACACACACTACAGTCAATTTAGTTCATGCAATTCACCTATACAGCATGTCTTCGGACTTGTGGGGAAAACCGGAGCAACCAGAGGAAACCCACACGAACACAGGAAGAACATGCAAACTCCACACATAAATGCCAACTGGCCCAGCTGGGACTCGAACCAGCGACCTTCTTGCTGTGAGGCAAAAATGCTAACCACTGAGCCACAATCCCACAGACAATTTTTTATTAATGTTAATAAATCTGCCCTTTGTTTTCTAAGGCTCGAACCAGCGATCTTGCTGTGAGGCGATTGTGCTACCTACTGCGCCACTGTGACGCTTTATCACTGTAAAAAAATCTGTAACTTTACGGTTTATTTCTGGCAATTGAGGTGCTGAAAAAAATGTAAAATAACGTTCTTTAAATTACAGAAATTGACCGTATAATTATGGATATTAAATTACAGAAATTTACCAGAAATTTTAATTATTACGGTATATTTCTTAATTTAACGGCTGTTATTTTATGTTTTTTCCGGCACCCCAGCTGCAGCAAATAAACAGTAAAATTACGGATTTTTTAAAAGTGTATATATATATATATATATATATATATATATATATATATATGGGTGATGCAGTGGTGCAGTGGGTAGTGTTGTCGCCTCACAACTTTTAAATTTCTTTTTAATTGGTTAAGTATATAGAGTATTCTGATGTAAAACTTATACAGGATTTAGTTTTAGTACCTCGCAGCAAGAAGGTCGCTGGTTCGAGTCTTTGGCTGGGTCAGTTGGCATTTCTGTGTGGAGTTTGCATGTTCTCCCTATGTTCTTGTGGGTTTTCAACGGGTGGTTCGGTTTCCCCACAAATCAAAAGACATGCGGTAGAGGTGAATTGGCTAGGGTAAATTGTCCGTGTGTTTGAATGAGAGTGTATTTGTATTTCTCAGTAATGGGTTACAGCAGGAAGGGCATCCGCTGCGTAAAACATATGCTGGATAAGTTGGCGGCTAATTAATTTTACTTAACATCCAGTACTTAAAAAAACGTTTTCGTAACATCCAGTACAATTTAGCTTGCAAAATTCACCAATAGCGCATGTCTTAGCAAATAGGACTTGTGGAGGAAACCGGAGCACCCGGAGGAAACCCACACAACCACGGGGAGAACATGCATACTCCACACAGAAATCCCAACTGACCCAGCTGGGGCTCGAATCAGCGACCTTCTTGCTGCAAGGCAGTGCTAACCACTGCACCACCATGACACCAAAATGAAAAACTAAATCCTGAATCACTTGAAAAATTAATTCAATCAAAAACAAAAGATGTCTCGAAGTGAAGTTTATTTATAAACTAATTTGGAGAGGATCACGTGCTTATGATTGACCACAGCTGGTCCTGCATTATTCAATTTATGATTCACCAATTAGACGATTCCTAAGCCATTATAAATACCCTAAGTTCCATATCACAGCTATCTTTATTTTGAAGAATCCCCCCTCCACCCCTACTCCTCCTCCTTTCCTAGATGGGTGGCATCGTGGACCAGTGGTTAGCACTGTTGCTTCACAGCAAGAACGTCACTGGTTCTAGTCCTTACCAAGCCAGCTGACGTGGAGTTCACACGTTCTCCCCGTGCTCACGTGGGTTTCCCCCGGGTTCCCTGGTTTCCTCCCACCGTCCAAAAACATGCAACTTAAGTTTATTGACTAATCCAAATCGGCACCATTGACATGCTCCTAGTAAGTAGTATCTCATAAGAGCAATTACTAACTGTTCATTAGCTACCCGCAGTGGAGTTCTCGAGATCTACCTGAGCTCAAACTCCCCTCTCGCCTTGCAAATAGGAGGGAGCCCCGGGCTCGAGGATCTTATGAGTTCAGGCCTCTCTCCCGGGACAGCATGCCAAACAAGCTTTATAATCAATCATCAGCTAAGTGTGAACACTTGAACTTTAATTTATCACTAACTTATACACTTCTGTAATAAATGTATAAATTAAATGATGATAATGAAAGGATCGAGGAGCATCTACACTCTCAACTCTGCAGAAAAGTGTTGTAAATGACCATATAATGATCTCCAGTGTGCAGTCACAAAAGTGCCTAGCTAAATCATTGCCAAATATGAAACTCAGACACTGATATAGATTTTTTGGCTAATATATTAAATTATCACCGTATTACCATTTAATGCCATCACTGTAACTCTGTACTCTCAGTGCTTTTATCAACAAAACCCCAAACTGACAGCCCTTTTCACACACTACCAAGTGTGAATACATTAAAGAGACTTTAACACTTACAAAAGCATGACCAAAAAAAAAACCCTGACAGACTCGTTTCCTCTAAAAACAGCATGTTAGCGGTTTCATTCCCCAGCTAACTAGGCCAACTCAAGAGTGTTACCCAATCACCTGCTTGTAGTTCTTTTAAAATAGTGACACATTCAAACTTTTTTAAAGCAGCTTTGTGTCCCTTAAACTCCTGCTTCACTGTGATTGGATGCTGCCGCTTTTGGAATTGATGTTTTTGTTCTCTCTTGAGGATTACTGCGACCTCTCTTTTGTCTTGAGGGTTTTGGTCCATTGATTGGGCTTTACCCTCCTGGGGGACACCAGTCACTTTTACTGAAGGGTCAGTTTTACTACACATCTCTAAATCAATCATTTATTACTCATCAATGCATTCGACACTGAACAGATATAGATGATTGCAAGCTTTCACAACACTTAAAGTGCGCAGTATATATACAGTTGAAGTCAAAATATTTTATATACTCAAATATTTCCCAAATTATGTTTAACAGAGCACAGGATTTTTCATAGTATTTACAATAATGTTTTTTCTTAAAGTCAATATTATTAGCCCTCTTAAACAATTTCTTTAAAATTTATTTTTAATTTACTTCCAAACTTTTAATTAATTCATTATTTGAGGGCATAAAAATGTTAACTTTTGAAAATGGGTTAATAAAGTGATCTATAAAAGTTATGAATCTATATAGAAAATTATGACTTCAGATATAAAGTTATGATTTACAAATATGTTTATGATTCAAATATTATTAAGTTATGTTTTACTAAAATTTTTATTACTCAGATATTAAGTTATGATTTATTAAGATTTGTATTATTCAGATATTATTAAGTTATGATTTACTAATACGTTTATGATTCAAATATGAATTTATGATTTATTAATTTTTTTTATTTAGATATTAAGTTACGATTTATTCAGATTTGTATGATTCAGATATTGTAATGGTCTTATTTATTTAGATATTTATGATTCAGATATTATAATGTCATGATTTTTAAAGATTTTTATGATTCATATATTATAATGTAATGATTTATTAAGATTGTTATAATTCAGATATTATAATGACATGATTTATTCAGTTTTTTTATTCAGATCTTATTAAGCTATGATTTATTAAGATTTTTCTGATTCATATATTATAATGTTATGATTTATCAAGATTTTAATGATTCAGACATTATAATGTTATGATTTATTAAGATTTTTATGATTCAGATATTAAGTTATGATTTATTAAGATTTTTAAGATTTAGCTATTATTAAGTTACGATTTATTAGGATTTTTTGATTCAGCTATTATTAAGTTATGGTTTATTAAGATTTGTTAAGCTATTATTAAGTTATGATTTATTCAGATTTTATGATTCAGATATTATTAAGTTATGATTTATTAAGATTTTTATGATTCAGCTTTTATTAAGTTATGATTTATTAAGATTTTTATGATTCATGTATTATTAAGTTATATTTTATTAAGATTTTTATGATTAAGATATTATTAAGTTATGATTTATCAGGATTTTTATTATTCATATATTGTTGAGTTATGATCTATTAGGATTTTTTATTATTCAGATATTAAGTTATGATCTATTAGGATTTTTATGATTCAGCTATTAAGTTATGATTTATTATGTATTAATAATGTTGTAATAATGTATTATGATTAATAAGTTGTATCACTGTTATCTTCACATTTACAAAAACACAACATGAATGCTACAAAATGACATCAAGCAACTCTGGAGCAAATACAGCATTTCTAATATGTTCATTTTAGTGAATTCATTACAGAGATTGTTTTGACAACATAATAGTCATCAGTGAAATTTTTCAAAAATTCACAGGAAAAACACACAGATGGTGTTGTGTACATTTTTACGTTTGGAAAGTACCAGAACAGGGTACAATCTTTATAGTAAATTTAATTTCATTCATTAATGAATAATTTAATCAATGAATTAACAGTTAATTTTATACTAGAATATAATGATATTAATATTTATAAATATCTTAAGAAGCTACTTAACGTCATAAAACTTTGAGCTTCATTGAAATGCAGTACTGTTGGGTCTTTTGGGCCCTGCATCCAGAAATAGCATTTCCAGGAACTCAAATTCAGCAAACAAAATCAAATGGCTGATTCACAGCATTTCACTTTTTACATATGATTTACAACACCACTGGTGCAGTTTTCTGAGCAGCACAGCTATCACCCACTGACACTGACGTAACCAATACCTTATGAAATAAAACACAGAAGAACCAGTATGAAACTAAACATCCATATTCACCAAAAATCCATAAACATTCAAGAGAAAACAACTCCGAGTCTCTGATTACAGCAGTGGAGATCTACCAAAACAAAAAATGCAAGATGAGGAAGCCCGAAACCACAGGAAATCTGCACTCTCGCCCTACAACACTTCACGTGCATGGTTAAAAGAGCCTTTCAGATGATTGATCCACTGTACAACACTAAAACATGGTATACTTAATGTACATTTGGTTACATGAATAAATGGCACTATATACAGACTCGTGAATCCGTTGGATGCTGGAGATGTAGGAATCGATCATTCAGATGTGAGGTGAAACTATCTGAAAAGATGACATAATAATAAACTCATTCTGAGGAGATGAAGGGACTGTTGATGAAAGAAATCACATGAAGTCAACATAAACATAAACAAAAGCAGCACATAAACCGATTCTCACTATTTTGTCTTCTATAACACAAGTATAGTCAGTCTCAATGTTTTTGTTTGTTTTATGTTTTAATAAAGATTATGCGTGGAAGATATATATCATTAAATAAAGCGTTTTATCATTTATAATTCATTTTTAAAGCAGTTTTTCCCAATAAGAAAAAAATGTTTGCAGATTTTATGGTTACTGATATAAGGTCAAATCTGTAACATTCAATGTTCGCACGTCCTGTGTGTGAAAATAAATATGAACATTTAAAAATGCATGAATGTGTTCAATAGCTCTAATGTAGCTTACAGCTGAAATCAATTCAACGTATTTCTTTAGTATAACAGTTCTCTGCCATTATTGTAGCACAGGGATTTATACACCACATAAACACTACCAGCAATAATAGAGCAGCTATAATAACCAAAAAGGGTCAAAATCAGAGTTCTAAAGTGTCCCGTTCTTGAATCGGGTCTTACCGGACAGCTCGTCTGGTTCTAAGCCGCTCTCGGTGTCCAGACCGCAGATCACGAAATAATCCGCGAAGCGGCAGGAGCTGGAGCTGAATCCGGTGCTCATTTTGAGACGACTCCGCTTGTGCTCGTGTGTTTGCGGGTCTAGAGGAGCGCATAGTACGAGCTCCGGGCTTCATTCTGCGCAGCCATTGCGGATGCGGGTCGAGGCAGGAGCCCAGAGCGCCAGTCGCATTGTGGCCTCCGGTACCGTACAGCTGTTCTGTTCTCCGTCCTCAGAGATCGCTCCTGCGCATGCGCAGACTGCGCACTCCCCAGCTCGGGATGACGTTATGCGCTTAACCCCCGAATATGGCAAGCCGTGTTGACCGGAAATCTGTTAACTTGGAAAGTTGTATGGGAAAACGTAGCCTATGTGTTTTTATTATCTGATATTATCGACCAATCAGCCCATTTGCTTTCCTATGTGTAAGCAACAGTGATGCGGAAAGTTACTCACAGGCTGATGCTTTATTACTCCACCAAAAAAGTAACTACTTTTTATGGAAAGAAATGCATCACGTTACTTTGGGTTACTTTTTCTATACCTGGCTAATGCTTGATGTCTTTTAGAACTTACAGGGTTATTTTTAATAGCGGAGCACAGCAATTTACAACATACTGTATACAACTTCATTTAATAAAAAAAAAGCACATCAAGCAATAATAATTTAGGATAATTTTACCTATACGAATATATATATATATATATTCGTATAGGTAAAA
>CAIGQQ010034334.1:910420-936361 GCA_903798035.1 Danio albolineatus
ATATATATATATATATATATATTGTATTTGCAATGTATTTGCTACTTGTACTTTTTGTTGTATTAGTTAAGTAAACTCACTGTCCATTAAGACAGAAATGTAAGGCTCTGCCATCTTTGTGGGAGGGGACAGGGAGCGCATTCTTTCATTGAGTGCGGGATTCAAAGATTACATTAATTTTAATTCAGCAATTTGTTTTTTTTTTTAAATCTGCATTACATAAAAAAAGTAATGCATTACTTACATAATCATTACTTAGACAAGTTATATTATTTTAAGACTCACTTTACTTGTAATGCGTTATACCCTAACACTACACAGCTAATTCATAAGTGTTAAATTTCGAGTGTTGCGGTAATTCAGAGTAAAGTGTTGAAATTCTAGAGCTAAATAAAGATAAAATAACCCTCTCAGTGTTAGAAGCTGATTTGCCTCCTTGTCATTCAGAATTACATGTAACGCTAATACAGTGTTGACTACATGGCAGCAATATCTCTGGAGGATTTTGCAATGAGAAGAAGCAACCCAGCAAGCATTTTTTGGTCTAAAAGACGTCTATTAGACGTCTAAACATAGCCTAGACGTCTAGGCTAAATCACAGCTAAATTTGGGCTGTCAGTGAAAATTTAATAGACGTCTATGCATAGCCCAAAATTAGACGTCTTCATTTAGACGTCTAACAGACGACTACATATATACGTCTAATAGTCGGTGAATATTGGTCTAGGCTAAAACAAGGCTAAATTTGGGCTGTCAGTGAAAATCTAATAGACGTCTAACCATAGCCCAAGATTAGACTAGTCTTCATTTATACAACGACTACATATATCCGTCTAATAGCCAGTGAATATTAGTCTAGGCTAAAACAAGGCTAAATTTGGGCTGTCAGTGAAAATCTAATAGACGTCTAACCATAGCCCAAGCCTAAACAAGTCATCCAAATATCAGCTAATGAATGACTGTTTAAACAACAAAAATACACAAATACATATCAACATTTTTGATTAACAGGTTCTCAAAAAGGCAATCCATTCAAACTGATTAAACACAAGCTTTTATTAATAAAAGCAACATAACAATATTAAAAACATTAAATACTAAATAAATATCAAATTTTTAGTTATGACAAAACAAGATAAAAACAGATTTTTTTTCGGTTGAACACGGAAGATATTTTTAAGAAAGCTGAAAACCTGTAAAAAACATACAATGGAGATCAATGGTTACAGGTATTCGGCTTTCTTCAAAATATCTAGTGTTCAACAGAAGAAAAAACTCAAAGACTGTTCTTTTTGCTTTATGTGCACTCAAAATTATTCTTGTAGCTTGATAATATTCTGATTGAACAACTGAAAAGTATGTGGTCTGTTTTGAGGATGTTTTAGGTATTTCTCTGGACTTTAAACAAGTTGGGACCATTGCTGTCTATAGAGAATGAGAAAGCTCTTAGATTTCACTAAAGTATCTTAATTTATACCCCGAAGACAAATCAATGTTTGGAACGACATGAATAATTAAACGTTTTAATTTCTGGTTGAACAAACCCTTTAAGTGTACATGTCATGAACCCAAAAAGTCCATCCAATCCATGTGACACTCAGCAGGTTCTGCAGAACTTCTACACTAACATCTGTGGGTCTGTCCTCAGGACCAGCATCCTCAGCCCAAATGAGATTCAGCCTCTGCACTTTCAGTCCTGGAGAAAAAGGAAAAAAATACTGAGATGTGTTCTAAACTCAGTCTTGTGACTGTGAGTTTTACAAATACATTTATGAAACGAGGGCAGGTTGAAACACTTACCACATACTCTTTTACAAGTCTTCATTGAGGTAGATGCACGGACTCTTCAAATGAGGTTGGTCTTCAGGACACAATCACGCTTGATGGTTAAAAACAAAAAACAAAAAATAACATTAGTCACAGGTTTACAGCATAAGGCTGATTACTTATTTACACATTTACTATTTTTTTCAATTATTTATTCCATTATTTTAACTATTTTAGTATTAATGTGTTATATTCAATGTTTTTTTTGTCAACAGCTATATGGATAATGCACAAATATTGTTTAAAATTTCCATTCTGTGTGTTTGATGGGACTTGAAAGCTTTTTCCAGCTTGTGAATGTACATGGGCAATCTGCATATGGCCAGGGAAACCAGCAAATGTGGCCATAGCGTAAATGTTTTAGTCTAAAATGTTTAAGCAACTCATACCTGCTAGACTGCTCATTTCACATAGCCACACTCAAATATCTGTGGAGAAAAACAAAGTTAACCAATATAAGAGAAGCATTATAATAATTATTAACAGCTTACTTTATACTTGATTTTACTGTGACAAGTCAAAATAGTTACTCATAGTACAAAAAAAATAAAATTTCCATTAAAATAGTAAAGTTTATTTATTAAATCTAAATCAATAACCCTGTAGCAGCAATTATAGTAAAGGATTACAGGAGGCTGTCTTGTCAAATAATGCTTCAATTAGTTTTCTGTACAAATGACCCTTACTAAAAACAGAATTAAATCGGTGTTTGTGTTTAAAATTAGTCTCTTTTGTTATGAAATCACAATCTAACACTTCTCTTAAAAGCTAGAACTGCAGAAGTTTCATCTCTTGACAGAGTTTTTCATTGCCTTCGTGAATTTAATGAAGACGAATCACAATGTACAAAATAAATGCAGTTAATCACCGAACTTTGCTTAATAAGTGTTTATCATTTAACATTTAAGTATTTAACATTCCCTCACATTTTCGTCTAAGATTTACAGAGTGAAGGGTGCCTGTGCATATGTTAAAACATGCACATATAATAAAACATTGGCAAACAACATGTTTAATACTGCAGATTACACTTACCTTGCAGAGCACTCGCTACAAATTTCAAACAACAACAGCCTTCTTCCTCTTGATTTGCTGGTCCATTTCAACCGACTTGACAAATGCGCAATAGCGCCATCTATCGTGTGGAGTACGGAGCTGCGTCAATCTTGCTTAACTGATTAGATCTGGTTTGTTCTACTGTAAGATATAAGATTATACCATATTCATTTTTAACTCAAAATAAAAAGGCAGTAAGTCTACAATTACATTTTTATGTCAATTTTGCGAGGTGAGTAAAGCCCATCTAACTCAAAGCTAAATTATGGCTACAAATAGAACGAAATGTGTGGATGTAGAACTGATAATGCAGACGTGATGTATTAACCATTGCACGCGCTGCACTGCCAAATACTACAGTGAATCAGTTTAGACTATCAGTGGGCTATAAATAGCCGGTCTGATGACGAGCTAAATCACGGCTACGATCAGGCTATAAAAATTACATATATTTTTAAAAACCCAAACACGTTATAATTGCTATTTACTTTCCTTACTTAAAGGAGTATCATAAATATCACGAGGTAGTTTGCCAAAAAAAGACAGGTAATCAAATTTAAGTTTTTTTGGGCTAGAGATGGGTTACACATAGCCGGACTAGATTGGGTCTATACTTCACCGAGAAAGTGAAACTATGGCTATTACTCGCAGGAACCTCATAAACGTTATTGACTTTGCTTACATGATGGAGTATCATTCATATCATACGCTTTATTTTACAAAAAACTGCATGCAACCAAATTTAAGGTTATTCGGGCTAAATTTGGGTTACACGTAGCCGGACTAGATCTGGTCTATACTTCACCTAGCCGGTGAAATGGCGGCTATTGCTTGCTGGGAACTAGTGAGTAAAAGGACTCGAAATGTTATTAGACATTTGACATCCAAACTGTTATATAAACGTTAGTTTTAAATATCTCACCAAAATAAAAAAAATACATTGAAATTACAGAAAATAAAGCTGTCTTAAAACTGCGTGGGAGATTAAATGACAAAATAATGACAAAAGCGTAAAAAATTGTTAATTGGAAAAATAAAACAGTTACTATAGTCATGTGAGATAGTAGCCTAGCACTACTACTATATCTAATCTAACAGGTGTCTTTCCAAATAAAAAGTCCTAATAACGAATGTATGCTATTAGTTTAGAACAACACTACTGGTACTAGTTAATGTTAGTACTCTTGCCACATAGCATCACACATCAGATGTGAATACATGATCTCTTCAGACAGCGGCGAAACTCAAGTACATATTACTTCATCAGCCGTGTACTAACTTAAAGTAATCGCTAGCATAGCTAACAATTAAAACAGTTCGTCATAGTATTTTGTAGGAGTGTGGTTTTTTATGTTGTCTGATGTTGCCCTCTGCTGGCGCACATGAAAATAAAAGGATAACAATCACTTTATCGTTTGGAGCACTGTTGTGGAAAGATGATGTTGATAATAATAATAATAATAATAATAATAATAATAATAATAATAGACATTGAGTAGCATGATCGCCTCACAGTAAGAAGGACGCTGGTTCGAGCCTCGGCTGGGTCAGTTGGCATTTCTATGTGGAGTTTGCATATTCTCTCTTGGCGTGGGTTTCCTCCGGGTGCTCCGGTTTCCCCCACAGTCCAAAGACATGCACTATAGGTGAATTGAGTAGGCTACTGTAAATTGTCCGTAGTATTTGTGTGATTGAGCGTGTATGGATGTTTCCCAGTGATGGGTTGCAGCTGGAACAGCATCCGCTGCGTGAATCATATGCTGGATAAGTTGGTGGTTCATTCTGCTGTGGCGACCCCTGATTAATAAGGGACTTAGCTGAAAAGAAAATAAATGAATAATAATAATGTGTGCGATGGCTAATTTGACTACGGAATGTTTTGGTAATATAATTATATTTAATTTTATTAAATTAGGAGTAAATTAAAATTGAATGAGGCCACCCTAATAAACTAGAACATCTTTTAAAAAAATCAGTCGTATCATTTGTTCTTTAAAACTGCCCATAACTGTTAACAAACAAGTGCATTCTCTGACTATGGAAACAAAGTTCTCCTCCAGCTTTTGACAACTGGATGCAAGAAGCAATGTGTTTCATTCATTTGAGAAAATAAAAAGGCTTCACAATAAATGATAATTCTAGTACATTTTCTGAAATATGAGACCCATTTGGCATTTTTTTTTCTGAGCATGCAGATACATCAAACAATCTGCCTTAGTGTTTTTCAGTTGTGTATTTTATTTTCATCCATTTTGTTTGTGGATACAGGACATTGTAGGCGAGATATTTCTAAACATGTACTTTTTACATAATTGCCACTGTAACTTTGCTGTTCTTATTTATTTGTTTGTTTATTTATTTATTCACTTGTTCATTTTATTATTACTATTTGATTTTATTTAACTTATTTTATTTAATCATTTATTTGTTCACTTGTTTATTTTATTTATTTATTTAAGTATTTATTCATTTACTTCTCATTTAAATCCTTAATCATTTATTCACTTGTTTTATTTATTTATTTATTTGTTTATTTGTTTATGTATTTATGTATTCACTTGTTTATTTTAGTTTTACAATTTATTTATTTGTTTGTTTGTTTATTTTTTTATGCATTCATTTATTATTTGACTCTTAGTTTATTTCTTTAATCATTTATTCACTTATTTTATTTATTTATTTGTTTATAGTGTTTATTCATTTACTTGTTTATTTTATTTAAAACATATTTATTTATTTAGAATTTCACTTGTTTGTTTTATTTAATCATTTATTTATTGTTTACTTGTTTATTTCATTTATTTGTTTATGTATTTATATATTAACTTGTTTATTTTAGTTTTACAATTAATTTATTTGTTTGTTTGTTTATTTCTTTATGCATTCATTTATTTGACTTGTTTTATTTACTTAATCATTCATTTATTTAATTGTTTATTATATTTATTTGTTTATGTATTTATAAACATTACATAATGTTTACAAGTAGTCACTTGTTTTTTTTTTTTCGTTTCACAATTTTTTTGTTTGTTTATTTATTTCTGCATTAATAATTTCACTTGTTTATTTTATTTCTTTAATCATTTATTTATTCCCTTTATTTTATTTATTTATTCAAGTATTTATTAATTTACTTGTTTATTACATTTTTTTTATTTATTTATTTATGTGTTTGTTTATTTATTAATGCATTATGTATTATTTCACTTGTTTATTTATTTATGTATTTATGCATTCAATAGTTTATTTTCATTCTATAATTTATTATTTCACTTGCTTATTTAATTTATTTATTCACTTTTTTATTTAATGTATTTATTTACTTGTTTATTTTAATTTCTACAATTAATTTATTTATATATTAGCTTGTTTATATCTACTTTTTATCTCACTTGTTTACTTATTTAATAATTTATTTATTCACTTCTGTTATTTTTTTGTTTATGCGTTCATTTAATCACTTGTTTATTTTAGTTTTACAATTTGTTTTGTTCATTTATGTATTTATTAATTTTATTTAGTATTTTACAATTTAATTATTCATTTATTTGTAATTTTATTTTATGTATAGGGTGACTAATATTTGTTTCCATGTCTATTTACAAATAACCTGCTGTTTTTGTCAGTACTGGTCATTCATTTTAAGGCAAATTCATTTCACCAGCAGTCAAATAACCTAATTGCGTATAATTTAATTTAAATAAATTCATAATATTAAAATAAAAAACAGCTTTGTTCCCACAGTTTTAACTGTTAAGCTGTAGGATTGGGGAGTTTTTAAGAACTTGTATTATGTTAATGTTATTTGTTAGATTTCTAGTTTTGAATTTTTGTTAAAGACGGTTGCCACAATGACTTTACAAAACAAATTTACCTGCGGGTGTAAATAAGGTAACGTAATGGCTAGAAGACATCAACATCAAATACAGTTAAATACTAAGGGTGACCTATTACGCCCCTTTTTACAAGATGTAAAAAAAAGTCTCTGATGTCCCTAAAGCGTGTATGTGAAGTTTCAACTCAAAATTCAACACAAATAATAACACTTTGAAACTGTCCCTGCAAGGCTTTGATCGAAATTGTGCCGTTTTGGTGACTGTCGCTTTAAATTCAAATGAGATTGTGCTCTTTTTAAAAGAGGGCGGAGCTACAAATGCCCATGTGTCAGCATAGTAGCAGACACAAAACACTAATGGCTGACGTCTGCTTCTTACTCAGGGCTGTCTATGCTAATTAGGGAGACTGCCTTTATGAGGGCGCTTTTGCCTACTGATGACACGTACAACAGGAGAATGTCAATTAAAGTGTTTCTGCAGATTGTTTTTATCAAAAGTGATCATAAAAATTTTGAATGAACTAATTTTTATAATTTAAGGCTGGTTATATTAGCACTTCTGCCACACAACTGTGTTTAAACCTCTTATAAAAGGATGTTTGCATAATAGGTCCTTTTTAAAATGTTTCAAATAAAGTGTCAAGTTCAGAAGCTGTCAATGTTACTCATGTATTTAATGATTTCTTAATAAATATATTATGCTTCAAGAAGTGAAACAGACATACATGAAGAGATTTGACATAAAACAGAACACGACAATACGCTCTCAGTTAATTCGTATGTAATACTGTAATCAGTGAGCTCATATTATGAACGAAGACAACAGTGTAAAAATACGCTAAAGAAAAATCAGGATGAGTACAATTGAAGAAATTATTAAGGGTCAGAGAGGTTATTATCAACACACTACTCATCGAAATGCATGCATTTCCTCATTTTAGTACCGTGCTGGGAAGATTTCGAGATGATACAAACTAGATGCTGGTTTTGACATTCAGAGAAAAACGGCAGACGTAAATGAACGCGACAGAATAAGAAATCAAATGAGGTAACAGAAAAATGATATCTGGCGAACGAACCGTCCCTCATCGCACCCTTTATCTTAACAGAAACATCAGTGCAAACAATTTTATTTTTTTTTTATTTTCCAACATAGACCTCAATGCATTAATTAATGCGTAAATCACATTTGGAAGATTTAAAGACTATCTGTAGCAAACATAAGACATTTTCTTAAGACTTATTTGATAACGTAAAAGGCGATTTTAAAGGGTTAGTTCACACAAAATGAACATTCGGTTATGAATTCCTCACCCTCATTTCGTTCCAAAACCCTGAAACCTTCCTCAAAACACCAAGTTAAAATATTTCAGAAGAAATCCGAGAGCTTTCTATATAAGTATATTGATATACAAGATATACTAAATTTCAGAAAAAGGAACCAAAAGATTGTCGAAAAATTCCACGTGACATCAACTGCAATCAAACGAAGCTCCAAGAACAGTTTTGTACACCAAACAACTTTAAAAACTACTTTTTTTTTCACCTTTGTCTTGAAAGTTTATTACAGATAATGCAATATATCTGCTATTAGTCAGCAACGCAAAACACAAGTGTTATATTGCCTGTAGTAAACGCACACTGGGACCAAATATAAGGTGAGCAAAGTAATGCCTTTACAGGGTTTCTTTGGTATTTGGAGTCTGGTATGGTTACAATTAAAAATTGAATGCTTTGACGGATGTTTTGGTTTGTTTTCTGTACTCTTTATGTCTTGATAAATCAAAATGGAGGATTAGAAAGCTCCAGGATTTCTTCTAAAATATCTTCATTTGTGTGCTGGGGATGGACGAAGGTCTCAGGGGATTGGAATGGGCTGAGGGTGAGTAATTAATAACAGAATTTTCATTGTTGGGGGAACTGAGCCTTTAAATGCAGAGTGTTTAAATGTATAATGTCCAACTATGTTGAACTGAGCTGACACAGAACTGAAAATCAACTTATCCTCAGGTCATCTGGAGTCTGGTATGGTTACAGTTGAAAATGTAATGTTTTGACAGATTTTTTGGTTTGTTTTCTGGACTCTGAATGTCTCAATAAATCAAAATGGAGGATTAGAGAGCTCCAGAATGTCTTCTAAAATATCTTCATTTGTGTTCTGAGGATGAACGAAGGTCTCAGGGGATTGGAATGAGCTGAGGGAGAGTAATTAATAACAGGATTTTCATTTTTTGGGTGAACTAACCCTTTAAATGCAGAGTGTTTGACTGTATAATGTGCAACTAAGTTGAATTGAGCTGACACAGAACTAAAAAAAATCAACTCACCCTCAGGTCATTTGGAGTTTGGTATGGTTACAGTTAAACTCAATGTTTTCACGGATGTTTTGGTTCATTTTCTAGACGTTAAATGTCTCAAATCAAAATAGAGGATTAGAGAGCTCCAGGATTTCTTCTAAAATATCTTCATTTGTGTTCTGAGGATGAACGAAGGTCTCAGGGGATTGGAATGGACTGAGGGAGAGTAATTAATAACAGAATTTAAATTTTTAGGTGAACTGACCCTTTAAATGCAGAGTGTTTAAATGTATAATGTCCAACTACAGGATGTTGAATTGAGCTGACACAGAACTGAAAATCAACTCACCCTCAGGTCATTTGGAGTCTGGTATGGCTATAGTTGAAAATTGAATGTTTTGACAAATGTTTTGTTTTGTGGACTCTGAATGCCTCAATATATCAAAATGGAGGATTAGAGAGCTCCAGGATTTCTTTTAAAATGTCTTCGTTTGCATTCTGAAGATGAACGGAGGTCTCAAGAGATTGGAATGGACTGAAGGAAAGTAATTGATGACAGAATTTTCATATTTGGGGGAACTAACCTCTTAAATGCAGTGTTTAAATGGATAATGTCCAAATAAGTTGCATCGAGCTGAGACAGAGCTGACAATCTACTCACGCTCAGGTCATCCAGATGTAGAGGAGTTTGCTTTTATTTACAGGAGAATGGGATTTAAAAAAATAAAATTTTATAAAAATTATAAAAATAAACAATGACCTGACTCTAGTCTGTAACATAACATCGTGAAGCAAAATTAACAGTTTAAAACCTCCCAATGATGGATTTGTTTTTAACAAATACATCGATTTGCTTCACAAGACATTGATTGATGAAGTGGAATCACGTTTTATCACATTATCCTGATGTTTATATGAGCTTTTCTGACAACTGCATTCATTGAGGACAGAAGATCTACTGGTGAGAATGTGGTGCAATCGCAATTTTTTCTTATTTCAATGAAGGCTCATCTAGATCTTGGATTCCCTGAGGGTGAGAAAAGTTTTAGCACATTTTCGTTTTTGGGTGAACAATCCCTTTTAAGGAATAGTTAACCCAAAATTGACAATTTTATCATCATTTGCTCACCCTTCACTTGTTCCAAACCTGTTTGACTTCTTTCCCTCTGTTGAACACAAAATAAGATATTTTGAAGAATGTCAAAAATCTGTAACCATTGACTTCTATTGTATTTCTTTGTCCTTTTGCGAAAGTCAATGGTTACTGGTTTTCAGCTTTCTTAAAAAGAGCTTTTGGTTTTCGATAGAATCAAGAAACTCGTTAAAGTTTGGAAACACTTAAGAGTGAATAAATAGTACGTATATTTTCCTTTTTGGGTGAACTATAAAGTTTAAAATAATTACAGTGGCTTGATTAGACGAGGTCCACACCCAATTGTAAAATATACAAGACTTCCCTCTGTCACGTGACTAAAATAAAAATAATGCACATAATGTTGTACAAACTAAACTACTTCAATAAAAACAAAAATCAAACTCAATTATTTTGGCATTTTGATTACTTAAAAAAAGTTGCATCCATGAAAGAAAAAGAATAGCTTAAAATGCTAAAACAGGTGTTAATGGTTCAGTACGTGTGACATCAAGATATTCGTTCCGTTTGACTTCAAGTAAGCTTTTATATTAAGGCAGAACTTTAGATGTAATCTACCGTCTAAATCTGTAATACTAACATGGAATCATCCATATTTACCAGTTTTTGGGGGGGAGGGGGGGGGGGGGAGAGAAATATGTCTGTAACACTTTACAATAGGAGAAACATAGTTAATGTTATTAATCATAATTCTACCGAAGTGTTTCTCAACCACGTTCCTCGAGGACCACCAGCACTGCATATTTTGGATGTCTCCTTTGTCTACCACACCCATTACAGCTCTTTCAGTCTCCGAGCTGATGATCTGAATCAGATGTGTTTGGTTAAGCATTCCTGGAAAATGTACAGTGCTGGTGATCCTCCAGGAACGTGGTTGAGAAACACTACAGCATATAGACCATTTCAGTGTGGTGATGCCATTCAGTGTGGTCCTGCTTGTTGTCAAACTATTAACAAGAGGTGATTCAATCATAACTTGATGTGGTAACAGCTATCGCAACATTACTTATCAATATGTGGAACTTTCTGGACTCTCAGAAGCTATGAAAGTTTAAAATGTAAAACAGGAAACGCATCAGGACCGTTGCTACAGGTTACATCTCTCAAAATGGTCTATATTAGCCATAGTTCAACATTTATTAAAGTATTTACTCACCTTTGTTAATACGGATACAATTGATCATCCTTAGTTCATTGGTAGTTAACTAACGACGCATCCTAACAAGCACCACGATTGATTTTAATTACACATTAATGAATGTTAAACTATGATTAATATATGCAATAAATTAACTATTTGTCCCATATTTTAAAGTGTTACTGATGAGTCTATAATAAGAGCCTCGCATTGTGGTCTATAGTTAGCAGCAGTGCACACTACACAGGGCACTGTTGCATAATCCATTCACAGTCTCAGCTGGCCAACGACATAAGATCGAACTTAGCAGGAAACGCGGTTAAACTCACGAAGCTCCCCCTCAAAAGGTTTCTGAAGCAGGTAATACTTCATCGTCAAAGTAGAGCAAAACGTTGGCACTTTCCATTTTAGCTCAGCGACTTGAGAGGGAGCGAAAAGGTCTTGTTCCAGTGTATCGCACATTAATCATTGCTGTTTTCTAGGAACTTTCAAATCCACTGAAGACGTCGACGTGGAATATATTGCTAGAGGGAATCAGTGATGATGGAGATTTCAATCCGTGACAGTGCTGTTGAATCTATGGGAGGCCTGTCTTTCGTATGGCAAAAATGAGGGTTTGTCATACATGCATAAAAGAAGTCGAAAACAAGGAGCAAGTTTAGAGGATCAGTATCATTCCTGAGTTGGATCAAGCAGGGGTGGGAGATCTCTCTACTCGAGCTTTTGCTGGAGTTTCTTCTGAAAGCAGACAGGCAGGATGGAGACGACGGCCAAAACCCCCAGCACCAGAAGAGAGTTCCAGGACACGGCCTCGCCGGCGGTGGTCAGTTTGTAAAGTGTCGTCCCTGCGTTTATCGCTACGAATGACGGAGGAGCCACTCCTGTGAATATATAAAACACATCCAAAAACTATTAGATGCTATTAGATGATTCACTTGACAGGTGATCAGATACATTGAGATACATATGGCTGAATTGTGAATTAGCTTTTTTTCGTCAAAAACGTTAATTAAGGGTAGAAAAGATCAGATGTTCTCGCTTTGCTAGTTATGGCTCTTTTTTAGGATAAATGGCAACCCCTCATAACTCACTTTTATTTAAGTTTAAATTCATTGACATCTCCTCCAACCCATTGTTTTTTATTATTATTATTTGTGTTTACTCACTTTTATTTATTATTATTATTATTATTATTAAGTCATGCTACTTTACATCTAACATTATTTTATTATTTATATATATTTGTAACTATTTTTTATTATTTTGCCTTTTATTATTTTTCCAAAATTGGGAAAAAGTGGGAAGTTTGATGTCTGTCATATCAAGCATTTATGTTCTTTTCACACAATAATAATAAAAAACAACAACAACGAATTGAAAACTAGAAAAAGACTAACTTTGGCATATAATCACAATGATTAAATAATCTTTGATCATGTTTATATAAAACACACCGCCAAAATATCAATAGAGTGGCTTCACAACAACTCGGTGAATGTCCTTGAGTGGCCCAGCCAGAGCCCAAAACTAAATCCTATTGAACATCTCTGGAGAAATCTGAAAATTGATGTACACCGTCGCCTCCCATCCAACCTGATAGAGCTTGAGAGGTACTGCAAAGAGGAATGGGCAAAAATTGCCAAAAACAGGTGTGCCAAGCTTGTGGCATCATATCCCAAAAGACTTGAGGCTGTAATTGCTGCCAAAGGCTGTGAATACTGATGTACATGTGATTTTTCAGGTTTTTTTTTTTAAATAAATTTACAACCATTTCAAAAAAAAATATTTTTTCACATTGTCATTATGGGGTATTGTATGGAGAATTTTGAGGAAATAAATGAATTTAATTCATTTTGGAATAAGGCTGTAACATAAAAAAATTGGAAAAAGTGAAGCGATATGAAGACTTTCCGGATGCGCTGTACATGTCTGTGTCAGTTTCTTGCACAAACTTTGTTTTAATTCACAATACGTCGCAATACAACCCATGTTTTACTTTCATAACTTGAATTGAAACTGCATTCTAATCTATCACACAGAGAACTCTATTCGACTCTCAAGCTGTGTTTCGGTTTGTGATTAACATTTACAACAACTACAGATTACATTATCTAAGATGATACTCAACGAAGACCCCTTCTTTGCATTCAGTCCTATTAAACAGAATGCTTGCATTTACAGTTTGTTCAATAAAATCCCAATAAAATTCTGTTCTTTGGCCTCTTTTTTTATGTTTTTAATCATATCTCACTTGTCCTCAACTTTTCCTTCATTCGTTCTCCTTCAATTTGGTCCCTTAATTATCAGGGGTCGCCATAGCGAAATGAACCGCCAACTATTCCTGCATGTTTTACGCAGCAGATGCCCTTTGAGCCGCAACCCAGTACTGGAAAACACCCATACACTCTTGCATTCACAGACACACTCATACACTACGGCCAATTTAGCTTACCCAATTCACCTATAGCGCATGTCTTTGAATTGTGGGGGAAACCAGAGCACCTGGAGGAAACCCACACGAACATGGGGAGAACATATGAACTCCACACAGAAATGCCAACTTAACCGGACTCGGACAAGCGACCTTCTTGCTGTAAGACAAAAACGCTAACCACTGAGCCACAATGCCGCAGACAAATTTTCATTGATGTTAATAAATCTTCCTCTCGTTTTCTTTCTCAATGTGTCCATAAAGCTTCTGTTTTTGGACTTATACATGTCTATGCCGTAATGCTATGTCAACATGCTGAATCGGCCAAACTTCTAACAATGTAGGCCTGGCCAGAGCTCTCAGAACACACCTCAAGAAAATTGCAGCTGACCAACTAATAAATGCGTCCTCAATGCAGAAACGTCATTGTTCTTTGTAACAGTGAACTGTTTACGGATTCTTACCGAGAAAGGTGCCCAGGAAAAAGACACCCAGAGGCACATTAATGACCGGCGAGGTGATGTTGATAAACCAGTTCGGAAGGAAAGGAGTTATTCTCAGAAAAATTATGTAATTGATGAGATGCTCTCTGTGCTTGTCCACCTACAACGACATCAAACTCAAGCATCAGCTCAACATTACAGCCAATCAAACTTCATAATAAAATGAACGTTTATATAGAAGCATCACCTGTTGTGACCATTTCTGAGCTCTCTCCGTGAGGTACTTGTAGACCATCGGCCTCCCGACTAAATAAGACAGCATATAGCAAAAGGACGCGCCAAGGCCTGAACACTGTAAAACACAAAACAGACACACGTAACATATTTACATTGTCCCTTCTCCTCCTAGACGACTAGTTAGTAAATGAATTTGCATAGGAACAAGGAACTCACCAGACAGACCAGGAAGAGAGCTAAAGGAAATGGGTAGAGATAACCAGAGAGTATACTGAGGAAAATGGAGCCTGGGATGGCAAACGTCTGAAGGCTGAGAAGGAGGCGTAGTTAAGGGGTTAACTTATTAGTGAATAAACACAAAACAAGGAGAGCCAAATGTGTTACCAAACACATTGAAATACATATCTAACAAACACAATTAAAGGTGCAGTAGGTGATGTGTCAAAATGCTAAAGTTAGCATATTAGCTTTGAAAACACAGTCCCTCCTCTGTCGTCCATTTTAACGCACACATTAAAGATGGCAGTAGACAACCCACTAGATCAGTGGTTCTTAAATTGTAAGCATCCCTCTAGTGGTACGTGGAGGAATCTCTGAATAATTAAAGTAATTAACCCTTTTAACCCTATGATGTGTACGATAACACCGATGTGATCAGAAAATTTATTTTAATAGGTTAAACCTTTTATTTAAGTGGCAGACAATGATAAATATTCTTAATGAGAAGAATTAATCTGCCTTGTTTTTTAACTGTGCAGTGCTGTAGCTGCTTAATTAGGCCTACTATGCTACTGTACTTCAAAATCGGTTATTATGGTGGTACTTGGAGAGCCAATTTTTTGCTGAGGTGGTACTTGGAGAAAAAAGCTTGAGAACCACTGCACTAGATCATGTCATTTGCAAGTTAGCAACCTTTATTGTACTTTATAATACTACAATTCTGAATAAAAAAAAACTTGATTATGTTTAGCACGTTTTCAGCAAAACTCGTTATAATGTGCAATATTTCATGCATGCTATGATCGCTGGTCTCACTCTCTCACATGCTTTGTCCTAAAGCGACTACAGTATGCTTAGTGGTTGGCCAGCGGCGTGCAGGAATTACACTTATTACGAAGCCACACTTACATGCTATTTCAGACTGAATATTCAGAGTAGCATGGTAAACAATATAGGCAGCGCGTCACAGGTTGTCATTGTTCAAAAATAAACCAGTAGCTATGTTTCCATCCAAAAATGCGAATAAACTTTGTGCGTAAAACTGGATTATCGCATAAAAGACATGCGAATAAATCAGCATTTCCATCCAACGAGTAAAAGCTGACAAAATTGTCCCTTCCTGATTAACTGGCACCAAATATCAACAGTAAAAACGTAATTTGCTGAAGTAGGAGAAGCTGTGTCAATCTTTTTCTTCATTTAATAAATGACTTGTGCCTCAGAAGGCAATCCTGACACGCAGAGAACGTGCGGTGGCGTTTGAAGGTGTCAGACGCGGAGCACAGACGCTCTTGATTCTGGAGGTCATTAATTATATAAAAACACAACTACTGAAATGGTAAGGCGTTTTAGAATGACCAAAACAACATTTCAGATGTTTTACAATGTGCTCAGCCTGCTGGTTTGTCCATTTACACACATTTTTATCATCACATGAACAAAATTAACAAAATCACATGACCTTTCTTTAATGCGCATAATGGATTTTTTGCGGAATAAGTGTTTCCATCGCAGTTTGCCATGTAAGACACAAGTTAAGTAGTTCAGTGGTAAATATTCAAGTATTACCCTGTGCCATAGAGACTTTGTAGGAGTTTTGACCGTTATCCAGTTCAGGAGAATACATTTTCTTGCACAAAATGTGTCCCTTGTATACCTTCTGACCTCTTTGTACGTAAATAAAAACGGGGCAATTGCAATTGCTCAATGACTCATCATCTGATTCATTGTATAGGTTTGAATCAATTCAATAACTGAATAACTGACAGTAAACCTCTTGAAAACTCATGGTTAACCATGTCAAAAAGGATACAAAATGTATGTAGCAAAGTACGCTAAAAGCACTTGGGTGTAATAAGTGTCCTTATATTTGGACAGTACTGTTCCCAGTGCCTTTGCATCTTCCATGTCTTTAGGGATTTTAATTTTCTCTCTCTCGTCTCTGTAAAGCATCAAGAAAAAACATCAAAAGTTACTCCAAAACATTTTGAAACTTGAAAACTACAGTCAGAAGTGGATGCAAACTTACTCGCTCAGCTGTGGGAAATTTCTGAACACCAGATACATGACACAAGCAGAGCAGGCGAAGATAGCGACGAGCAAGAGGATTGACATGCGCGCAGAGGCTCCTCCCGGTGACTGGACTCCTTGGAGAATAGTTCAACAACACGCATCATGAATAACCTTTCATATCATCAGCGCAATGTGTTGCAAACATTTGCATCACTTGCTCACTATCCTCAGGGGGATTGAGGCCTGTGAGAGCCGTCCTAAGTTCTGAGCTTGAAAACTACAATGCCAAAAATCACATTTGATAACCTGACATCATCTTACAGTTGCAGAGAGTGAATCCTGTTCCATTATTGACATCCGAACACTATAAAAAAAATATGTTAGATTTTTATATATTTTGTTTTTATTTTGATTGGTTCTTTACAGTGCTAACAGTGATTTAACAATTTGTTCTTAAGTTATAGCAATGGAACATTTAGAAAATTGTATAAAAATCATAATTGCATTGCATTAAACAGTATACTTGGCGTACAAATAAAATTAATTAAATGAATTTCAATTAGACATATTCTATTGACTTTATTCTTCAATGAGCTCGTTTTTGTGATTGTTTTAGAACTTCCAACTCTGTTGGCTATGGGAGAAATGACTAGGAATTATAAATGGCAGAAAACAGTCAAACTACTCGCTCTACAAACAAGTGTTTGCATGGCAATACAGACAAAGTCAAATAATATAATAAGAAAATATCAGTTTGCAACACAAGTAGCAAAAAGAGCTGTTTTTAAAGTCTAAAAATGAATGGAAGTAAATGAGACTGCAAGTGTCGAGTCAAACTGATTCAAATGGCTGTGCCCGCTCATACATGGAGAATAAGGTGAATAAAATTCTATTGAATAAATGACACCTCTTCTATGGGGATTTTAAAAATTTATAAATAAAAGTCATTTTTTTCTAGTCTTGCATGTCCTGCATGCTTTATTTTTTTATATTTTCTATTAAAATTAGTTAATAATAACAAAAAACAGGTAATCACAGTAAAATGTCCTCTATTCTAATTGATAAAAAACATAAACATACACCTGTAATTAATATAATTATATTAAATCACAATTAATTAGTATTTAATGGCTGCAAAGAGAGACTATTAATATGTCATAAAATTATTCTTGATCTACTGTAAATAAGCCTGACAGGGTATTTATGGCCAGTCTATATAATCTTACAACCACAAACATTTGCTAAAAATAAAAATCATTTGTCGTCGAAAAGTATAAAATTACACATAATAATGTTGTTTAATGCCTGAAATCCCATTCTAACCTGACACACATAACAAATACACAAAAACAAGTAGGCTCATAGAAAACTATATTTCTAACTTAATTCTGCTAATAATATAAGATTGTATCACCTCCTATTCTTGTGACACTGAATGAAAAGCTCATATCAGAGATTGCACTATGACAAGCAGTATAAGTAATGTAAACCCAAAGCAACTCTATTGCACAATACTGACATCCATTTGATCAGCATACAGTCAATTTCATATATTTTTTAATTTGTTTTTTTCTAGATGATGCATGTCTTTTCTATTTGGGCGACTTGAATTTATTTCAGGCTACAAAAAAACTGAAGAACGCCTGCCTGAAAGGCTGCCAGGGATTTTGATATTTTGTGAATGCTGTTAGAGCTATTTCTGGTCTACATAATGCTACCCCAGATGACATTTGCTAAAAACAAAACGTAAAAAGAAATAAATTAATAAAAAATTTTAAAAATTTAAAAACTTAGAAAATAATAAAATTACACTTAATATTTTGGTTTTAATGCCTGATATCCCCTTCTAACCTTTGACACGCATTAAAAACACACGAAAATATGTAGTCTCATTGAAAACTATATTTCAAACTAAATTATGCTAATAATATAGCAAGTTACTACCTCCTATTCTTGTGACACTGAATGAAAAGCTCATATCAGAGACTGAACTGTGACTTGCAGTCTGAGTAATGTAAACCCAAAGCAACTCTATTGCACAATACTGACGTCCACTTGATCAACATACAGTCAATTACATATATTTTTTAATTAGTTAGTTTTTTTCGAGATGATGCATGTCTTTTCTATTTGGGTCACTTGTATTTATTTCAGGCTACCAAAAACTGAAGAACGCCTGCCCAAAAGGTTGCCAGGGATTTTGAAATTTTGTGAATCCTGTAAGAGCTATACTTCAGGTGTACATATTGCTGCCCCCGATGACATTTGCTGAAATTTTTTTTTAAACTAATTAATTAATAAAAATAAAAAAAACGTAGAAAACAATAAAATTACACTTAATATTTTGGTTTTAATGCCTGATATCCCCTTCTAACCTTTGACACACATAAAAAACACAAAAATAAATAGTCTCATTAAAAACTATATTTCTACCTAAATTATGCTAATAATATAGCAAGTTACTACCTCCTATTCTTGGGACATTGAATGAAAAGCTCATATCAGAGACTGAACTATGACTAACTGTCTGAGTAATGTAAACCCAAAGCAACTCTATTGCACAATAATGACATCCATTTGATCAGCATACAGTCAATTTCATATATTTTTAAATTAGTTTTCTTTTTCTTTTTTTTCTAGATGATGCAAGTCTTTTCTTTTTGAATTTATTTCAGGCTACCAAAAACTGAAGAACGCCTGCCCGAAAGGCTGCCAGTGATTTTGATATTTTGTGAATCCTGTTAGAGCTATTTCTGGTCTACATAAAGCTACTACCCCAGATGACATTTGCTAAAAACAAAACGTAAAAAATAAAAAATATATATTTTTTTATTATTTAAAAACTTAGAAAACAATAAAATTACACTTAATATTTTGGTTTTAATGCCTGAAGTCCCCTTCTAACCTGACACACATTAAAAACACACAAAAATAAGTAGTCTCATTAAAAACTACATTTCTAATTAAAATTATGCTAATAATCTAACAAGATATCACCTCCTGTTTTTGTGACACTGAATGAAAAGCTCATAGAGTTTGAACTATGACTTGCAGTATGAGTAATGTAAACCCAAAGCAACTCTATTGCACAATACTGACGTCCACTTGATCAACATTCAGTCCTTTTCATGTTTGTATGTTGTTTTGTAGATGATGTATGCCATTTAAACCTTTATAAGACACACTAAAAAAACAATAATTAATTGTAATTAACCCATTAATCCCTCAGCTGAAGGTTTTTTAATCTTACAGTAATATATTAAACCAAAACATTCTAACATCCGCTGTCGTCTCTTCCGCTCCTGACCAAAAACGAGACCTCTCTATCAAAGTATACATCTATTATTGCTCCATATGGAAAGAAACATAACAGCTATGTGAGTCTGAAATGAGGACATTGTGTCTGAATGAACGTACCTTTGGGGACTGGAGTTTCTTTGGAGGGCCTCGGTTCCTGCTCCACCAGCGGACTGCTCTCCGTCTCACGGTTTCCAGCTCTCTTCTTGGCCATGACGATCTTTTTTATAACTAAAGAAAATAGTGAAGGCAGAGCTCAGGTGTTAACCGAGATCATACATCAATGTGAAAGCTAAACGCAAGGTTTCAGCCGGCTTTCTCCTCCTACTTCTTAAGATACCGGTGACCTGTGACAGTTTTTTTCTTCTTCGGCGGGTTTCTTTACAGATGACGGAGAAACCGAGAGACTGCTGCTGCCATCTAGTGAAGATGTCGAGGAGACCGCGAATACTGTGGTAAACACACACTGTTACCACATTCACAAAACAAAATGTATGCTGACTGTTCCAAACTGTAAACTCTTTTTCATTGATCTAAAAAACTAAAATTATGATTCTCAGATAAATCTTGAGTCATGTCTCATGATAAATGTGAATGTACTCAATGTACATGATTAATATGCTTGAGTTAAATATATTTCATTTGTGTTGTTAATTCCCTTGCATACTGTTTAAAGAATAGTTAGTTTTTCCTCAGGAATTGTAATTTACTGAGTAGTTTCAAAGATGTGGACTTTTACTTTCCATTGAGTACATTTTTAGTGCAGTATCGGTACTTTTACTCCATACTTTCCTTCAACCTGCAGTCACTACTTTATTTCTTTCTTGTCTGTGGTCATTGTCTAAAGTAGAAAGATCAGTCCTGTGATTTCTGTCCAATTAAATCACACATAGAAAGTAAATCGCATCATACTGAACAACCCCAAGACATGGGCGCTTTATAAATGCAGCAAAACTTTAGGAAACATTAAAAATGTCCAAGAAGATGTCCAAAATCTTTACATGATCCAGAGAACTTTTATAGACTGCATGTCACTTAAAATGATGGATGTCGACTGTTTGATGACTGAAATCACTAAACAGCCTTAAACAATCACTAAATGGAACGAATGAAGAATGGAAGGAAAGGCCAAATAAAAGGAAGGACCGAACAAGGAATGGATGGAAGCATCAAAGAACCAAAATAAATGAAAGATTCAAGGAAGGACTGAACAAACTAAGGAAAGAAATAAGGAACGAACGAACAAAGGACCTAATGAAGAAAGGAACAAAAATATGAAAGAAAGAATGAGCGAACAAATGAAGGGAGGAAAGACGGAAGTTTGTGCAGGGATGTGTAAACGTAACATTCTGTAAACGCATCAACTTTTCTACAGTGTAATACTCACTCACTACTCTTGAGTACTTTTAAAAGGTATACTTTTTACTCATACTTTGAGTAATATTTACTATACTTTTACTCTACTTGCACTACATTTTTGGGCAAGTAATGGTACTTTCACTTGAGTATGATTTTTTCAGTACTCTTTCTACCACTGCTTGTGAATGACAAACAGGCCCGTAGCCAGGGAGGTTCAGGTGGTCGAAAGGAGAATTTGTCCCACACATACAGGTAAGGGCGAGTATATTGTGAATAAGGTGAAATATCCTTTAATATATTTTATTTATTAAAGCACAATTATTATTAATATTATTATTTAATAAAATTTGCCCTTTTTCCCATTTAATTGCCTGACAAATAAGCTTAATGATAAGCTTATTTGTCCTATTTTGACTGCTATGCCATTATAAATTGTGAAAATAACTTATGGGAGACTTTAAGACCAAGCTGGATTTGACTTGAGTCACTACTGATCTACTGTATAAAGTTTGCAAATAGCTAGTAGTTTACAAGTCTTGGACCCTACTCTTGAATAAAAATTGAGCAATAAAAGGGTAATTCTGAAGCATGTTCAAATTAATCTTAATAGGCTGTTGTTGTTATCTATGAATTATCAAATGTATTTACAAGAGAGACTAGGAAAATCTAAAAATTGTATTATTATTCTTTAGGTTTACATTTTTTATTATTCAAACGGCCAAATTCACAGTGAGGAAAGTTGAGTGTGCTGGTGTTGAATGTGTCAGTTTGTTATTTGCTTTATAAATGACAGCAGGTCACATTTTTTCATTAAAAAATTTAATAGTGTAGTTTTTTTCTAATCGTGATAAATTTGTGTTTTAAAAATAACATGTATAAATAAGTTTTGTTTATTTATTTATTTATTTATTTATTTATTATTAATTGTCGGTTATTTTTATACATCACCACATACAAGCACAGTCTCGGCTATACAGTGGGGGGGGGATATACAAACAAGTAAACAGGATATCTGTCATCTGACTTTTGATGTATGTCAAGTGAGTTTCTTGAGTGGAAAAGCGTACATACTTGAGACAACCACATTTTAAAAGAGGGTACTCGAGGAGATGACCACAATAGAAGTAAACATTTCTTTGACAGATAAACCAAGACTAAAAACAGAAGCTTGGTGTGGAAGTCCAACACATTCTCTACTCCACCATATAAAAAATAAAATTCCAGAGAAAAACTAAATTTTATCTGAAAGAGTCTTAAAAATTCTTGAAAAATTATGTATTTTCTTCCAAAAAGAGATGATTTTGTCACAATACCAAAAACAGTGAAGAAATTTTCGTTTTCAAGCGTAAGGGTGTAAGATAATCTCTATTAATGAATTTGTAATTAAGTTCATGAACACTCAATGAAGTACATTTAGAAAATATTTCTTAATTCTAAATCTTTAAGAAATGTTTTTGGTACATTAAAATTTGGGTTATGATGACCACCAGCTAACCCAGAAAAGAAATGCTTGAAATGTCACTAAAATGCAGTATTTAAACCTCGAATCAAAAATCAAGTATACATCTACAAAAAGGTCCACTTTTTGAGAAAAAAGAACCACCCCTTTCACCATGCTGGCTATGGGCCTGACAAAATAAAGTCAACTAATTGCTTCTCTTACAGAGTCTAAAGAAAACTGAAGCAATTAGACTAAAACTACGCGATCAACTTTGTACTGAGTAAATAATCTGATTAACGGCGGGTGGAGTTAGTTAAGCTTTCATTTTCAGATGGCCTGTGTAAATAGCTGAACATAAGACTGTTTAAATAGCTAACTGTGTAAATAGTTAGCTGAATATAAAGGCCAATTTGATACAGTTGAATGTGATCAGTCTTGCTTATCTATTAAAGAACCTTGGCACCAATTAATTGCTTTTTTGTTATGGTTGTTGTTGCTGATCTTGTTTTTGTCAGATCCTGTCTAAGGACTTTTACTAATAATTCAGTCATTTGTTTTCTTTTCGGCTAAGTCCCTTTATTAATCAGTGGTTGCCACAGCAGAATGAACTGTCAACTTATCCAGCATATGTTTTACGCAGCGGATGTCCTTCCAAGTTCCAGCTGCAACCTAGGAAACACTTAAACACACTCATTCACACACAAACACTACAGAAATTTTAGCTTACCCAATTCACCTACAGTATACCACATGTCTTTGGACTGTTGGGGGAAACTGGAGCACCCAGAGGAAACCCACGCAAATACGGGAAGAACATACAAACTCCACACAGAAATGCCAACTAACCCAGTCGGGATTCGAACCAGCGACCTTCTTGCTGTAAAGCGATCGTGCTACACTGCGCCACTGTGACACCCCCTTTATTAATAATCTAAAACAAACGAATTTAACTTTAGAGGGATATTTCACCCCACAATTTAAATTTATTTACCTCAAGTGGTTCCAAACCTTTTATTTTTGTTGTTGAACACAGTATAAAATATTTTGAAAAATGTTTGAAACTGGTAACCACTGACATCTACTAGTCAATGGTTTGATTTTCCGTTTTAGGTGAACCACCTTTAAAGTCGGTCATAAATCAACCTAATTAAATTAGTTTTATGTTCTTGCTCCATCAGATTCTGGCTCATATAATTCATGTCAAATGAATTGTCTGTTTATAAGATATTATCTCAAACATCACAGGGGATCATGTTTTTTTTAACAAAAGGAGATGAACAGGATAAAAAACAATAGTTTTTGCATAACATTGCAAAACAATTTAAGTTTTGTCACATGATGGATGTTTTGTGAGTCCTGAACACTGAAGAAAGGCCTGTTCACACCAGAGATGATAACTATAACCAAAACTACACAGTAAAATCAACAGTGTAAAAAATGCAGTGTTACATGTCAGTAACTCCAAAAATGTTGAATTAACAATATACAGTGTTAACAATGGCACATTGACAGTGTGGTTGCAAGGTGCAATAGGATGTGATTTTCCTTTAACACTACAAGTGCAAAAGATCACAATAAGTCAGACATACACCACAGAACAGTGTAAAAATTAATGTTACACTGATAGGAGTACTTTCTTGATGACACTTGTAAAGTAATAACAACACTAGTGGTTGGTAAATGCCCTTAAGTGTAAAACTTTGATAATTATAGTAAGTGTAACATTTTACACTGTCAGTGTATTTATTGAGCACTTCAGAGTGCCAATTTTACACTGCAAATTTAACACTACACATGGTGTACTGTTAACATTTGATAGATTGGGACCATATATGATCTCCAGTAGTGTTAAAATCAATACTTTAAGTGTTAAATTGACACTACTTATTTTACAGTGTATAACATATTATTATCACTACATTGTTAAAGGGAAGTCCGCACTATAACCATAACAGTACCAACAGAGAAGAATTATATAGGGCAGCATAGTGGCTCAGTGGTTAGCACTGTCACCTCACAGCAACAACATATGCTGGATAAGTTGGTGGTTCATTCTGCTGTGGCAACTCCTGATGAATAAAGGGACTAAGCTGAAGGAATATGAATGAAGAATTATAGTTTCAGCCATTTAATTACATGCCATGATAAAAAAATTGACCAAAATCCATTCAGTTTTAATGAACTCAAGTATATTTAAAGAGATGGGTCACCCAAAAATGAACATTTCCTCACACATTTCCTCACAATTACTCACGCTCAAGTGGTTCTAAACTTCTAGGAATTTCATTCTTCTGTTGAACACAAAAAGGTAGGCCTATTCTGAAGAATGTTTAAAAGCAGCAGCCATTGACATCCATACACAGCAAATTATGAGGTGTTGAATTTCTGGTGTAAGCCCTTGTAGTATTTTAGTGTTAAAATCCAATCCAGGTAGCAAAGAATTTTGGCCCAGATTTGGCATAAAGCTGGCTCTGGCACACAGCATGTGAGCCAAACATGGCCCAGGTTTGACAGAGGATGCAAGACATGTGCCAGATGTCAAATGTAGTATTGGCCCAGATCTTAAAAAATGATATGTGGGCTCCTTAACACCACCAAGACCAAGGAGCTCATTGTGGACTTCAGGAAGGGACGAACAGGCTCACATGATCCCATCAACACCAATGGGATGGCCGTCGAGTCTGTCTCATCCTTCAAGTTCCTGGGGACCCACATCTCAAGGGACCTCTCCTGGACCACCAACACCTCCAGTCTGGTCAAGAAGGCTCACCAGCGCCTATTTTTCTTAAGGCAACTTAAGAAGAACCAGCTGTCATCAGCCGTCCTGGTGAACTTCTACCGCTGCACAATAGAGAGCATCCTGACCAACTGTGTTACAGTCTGGTATGGAAACTGCTCTGTTGCTGAGCGCAAGGCCCTGCAGCGGGTGGTGAAAACTGCTCAACGCATCACAGGGACTCCACTTCCTGCTATAAAAGACATTCAGGAAAAACACAGTCTGCGCCGAGCTCGCAGTATTCTTAAGGACTCCTCTCACCCTGCTCACAGACTGTTTTCTCTCCTGCCTTCCGGCAGGCGCTTCAGGCTCCCTCGGACAAAAACCAGCAGACTGAGGAACAGCTTTTTCCCCAGAGCTGTCTCCCTTTTGAACTCTGCCCCCCACTGACTCTTCTGACCCCCACACACACACCCCCC
>CAIGQQ010034334.1:936461-1015010 GCA_903798035.1 Danio albolineatus
CCCCCACCCCCCCCCCCCCACTCTCCTCATAACTTATACTCCTCACAGTCACTGCACTACTGAACATTTGCACATTTAAAAATTGCACATATTCATTGCACTGATTCACTTATCATTGCACTGATTCACTTATCTGAACTGTACACATCCACTGTACATAGACGTCTGTAATTATGTTTATCTGCACACTTTTGATTATTAATAAGCAACCTACACTGCACTGATTCATTTATGTGAACTGTACATACCCACTGTACATATACATTTGTAATTATGTTTATCTGCACATTTTTGATTATTAATAAGCAACCTGCATTGCACTGATTCATTTATTTGAACTGTACATACCCACTGTACATATACATTTGTAATTATGTACATACCCACTGTACACATACATTTGTAATTGTTTATCTATCTGCACACTTATTATTAATATCAACCTGTACGTACAATCATTTACTGTAAATCTGGGCTCATAACCAAGTCAACCTGTATATAATGTTCATAATACATCCATCTGTAAATATCACCATAGTTTTTCTATAACTGCACCTTATAATTTATACCTGTATTCTGCACTTGCTGCTATTGCACTTCTGGTTAGACCTAAACTGCATTTCGTTGCTTTGTACTTGTACATGTGTAATGACAATAAAGTTGAATCTAATCTAATCTAATCTAATCTAATGTATGTTTGGCCTATCTTGACCCACATTTTATTCATTCATTCATTTTCTTGTCGGCTTAGTCCCTGTATTAATCCGTAACCCATCTCCGGGAAACATCCATACATTCTCATTCACACACATACAGTACAGACATTTTAGCTTACCCAATTCACCTGTTTAAAAACCTTAGGAAACCCATGCGAACACGGGGGAGAACATGCAAACTCCACACAGAAATGCCTACTGACCCAGACGAGGCTCGAACCAGCGACCTTCTTGCTGTGAGGGGACAGCACTACCTACTGTGCCACCGTGTCGCCGACCCACATTTTAATCCAGAAAACAATAAAGATTTTCTTAAACTATTGTTTCCTGATGTTGCAAAATAGCTGAATTTAACCTACATTATATATATATATATTATTACCCAAATTTTTATTTTACAACTTACATTATTATTAACCATTACCATTATTATCACGCCTAAAGCGCAATGTGTTTATGAATTTCATTGCAGCTGTGACACACCAAATATGTCCAAACATAGGCCATATCTGGCCCAGTTCAGGATGAGTTATGAATAATTAACTAGGCTGAGTCTTGGCCCAGATATGGTTCATGTTCGGCTATGTTATGGAAGCCAGACTTGGTCCAGTCATGTACCGTAATTCACTGCGGCAATTGGGCCAAGCAAAAGCTGATTGTGTGGGCCAGAGCTGGGCTAAAGAAATTGTGCTATGTGGGAAGTGTACATATACTGTTTTTAACAATGATGTGGGTTAACACTTGTTTTTGTAAGGCAAAAGAAAAGAGTTTGTTGACATTTTTGTATTATTATTATTATTCCAGGGTGTTAAACCAGTCAAATATACCCTTTTCTTTTTGAATTTCATGTGGGAAAAATGTTTTACTCAACTCAGTTTAAAGAAAAAAAAGTTAAAAGAAGAATTTATGCTAAAAATGACCTGGCAGGGGTGACACAGTGGCGCAGTAGGTAGTGATGTTGCCTCACAGCAAGAAGGTCGCTGGTTCGAGCCTCGGCTAGGTCAGTTGGCATTTCTGTGTGGAGTTTGCATGTTC
The DNA here is from genome assembly GCA_903798035.1 of Danio albolineatus. Lineage (NCBI taxonomy): Eukaryota > Metazoa > Chordata > Actinopteri > Cypriniformes > Danionidae > Danio > Danio albolineatus. The sequence goes on from CAIGQQ010034334.1 coordinate 938,213, forward strand.
TCCCCGTGTTCCTCTGGTTGCTCCGGTTTCCCCCACAGTCCAAAGACATGCGGTACAGGTGAACTAAGTAAGCTAAATTGTCTGTAGTTTATGTGTGTGAATGATTGTGTATGGATGTTTCCCAGAGATGGGTTGTGGCTGGAAGGGCATCCGCTGCGTAAAACAAATGCTGGATAAGCTGGCGGTTCATTTTGCTGTGGCGACCCCGGATTAATAAAGGGACTAAGCTGAAATGAAAATGAATGAATGAATGAATGACGTGGCAGTGCTGATAGAGTATTTAATCTACAGTTTTTGCACTCTTGGGGTAAAATTATTTACTCTGCTTAAATGCATATATTCAACACTTTTTAAAGTGTAACGTATACACTGGGCTGGTGGGACTCGTATATACACCAGAAGAGAGTGCAATTTAACACCTCTGGAGTTATATGTTCACTGGACAATTTGCCCTGCAGGTTTTAAAAATGTTTATTGTGGTGTGCATTTTAACACTCCAAGTGTAAAATATTTTACACCGCAGAGGTGTATTCAACACTTTTGAAATTGTAACCTGAGCACTTGGCTGGTGGGACTCATACACCAGAAAAGTGTTCAATTCAACCCCTGTGGTGTGCAACGTACACTGGCAAATCTGCTGTGTACACTCTCAGAAATAAAGGTACAAGAGGTGTCACTGGGGCAGCACCTAATAAAAAGATACATATTTGTACCCAAAGAGTCCACAGTGGTACCTCAAATGTACCTAAAAAGTACCTTTGAGGTACCATTATGGACCGCAAATTTGCCAGTGTTCATTTTACACCACATGTGTTGAATTTAACACTTCTCTGGTTTCTATATGAGTCCCACCAGCCAAGTGTCCAGGTTACACTTTCAAAAGTGTATGTATTTTACACTGCAGATGTGTATACATTCAACACTCATATAGACACCAGACAAGTGTAAAATTCTACACCTGTGGTGTAAAATGTACACTGGCAAAATTGCTTAATTTAGCCGTATACGGTTTCAAATTCACAAGACAGCAAAAAATACTGACTGTCAAATACAATTATATCAGTAATTTTACTGAACACTGGAATGTTATCTCTCAAATCTAAACAATTAACACCGATGAGGAGTATGGAAAGGCAACACCAGAAATGCACACTGTTAAATATGGAAAGGCAACACCAGAAATGCACACTGTTAAACATCCCAATTTAACCCACATCAGTGTTAAAAACAGTAAATGTACACTTGGATTTTAACACTACAACACTACAGGGGCTTACACCAGAAATTCAACACCTCACAATTTGCTGTGGACCCTTCAGGTACAAATATGTATGTTTTGAAAAGGTACTGTCCCAGTGACAGCTCCTGTATTTTTATTTCTGAGAGTGTAGTAGAAACAAACACAATGAAATACAACTACTATGGAAGTCAATGTCTTCCATAACTCTTCAGTATTTCGGCAATTGTGTTCAACAGAAGAGAGAAACTCAAACAAGCGAGTAAATTCGTTCGTTTCATTTTAGGGTGAACTACCCCTTTAAGGTTTTCGACAGCTAGCCTGCAGTGCTCGCTTAGCATGTTATATTTAACATCAGTAACAGCACACTGTGTTCTTGTTGCAAACAGGCCTTCGGCTGGGGGTTTCCCAAACGTCTTTGCTTTTCAAGAACCACAAAGAAAAAGGGTTAATTTACAAATGTACTTTTCGGAAAACTGTTCAAGTTGAAACATTGGCACCATTGTCCTGCAGAGTTGAACTCCAGAAAACGTGTCTGGTTTGTATGGTTGGTGATTACCACAGAACAGTTGCCCTCTGGGAATGTATTTGGACACATATACTGGCATGAAACTGGTACGTTGAAAAAAATAATCATTAGGTTCATCTGTAATGTGTTTTGTAAAATGCAGGTGGCAGTGTGCTCACTAATTTTATACTACTTGGAAGCTGGATAAACATTTTGTAAACATCTCGGGACCACCCTGATATTAGGGAACTGAAAGTGCTTTTCTGGAACATTTTCTGACCTCACATTTTCAAATTCCAGCCTCAGAAGTAAACCTAACAACAATGTTCCCAAAGCCACGGGATCCTCGTGTTTCAGGCCGCTGGCATAAAAGGAAGCGACTTGCAAGACAGAACATCAATCTCTCCAAAGAGCCTTTTTAGGCACTGCATGGGTTAGAATCACAGCGGCTCAATAAAACCCTGCACACTACGGCCAAAAGTGCTCCAGGTTTGGGTTTGTGGCACACAGCAAATTCATGAGTTTCTGCTTATTTCCTTCGATGAGTGTGTGTGAGTTGATCAATGTAAAATAAATGTCATCAATCATATCAGTTTTGGCGACACAGTGGCTCAGTGGTTAGCCTCACAGCAAGAAGGTCACTGCTTCGAATCCTGGCTGGGTCAGTAAGTATTTCTGTCTGGATTTTGCATGTTTTCCCCGTGTTGGTGTGGGTTTTCAATGGGTGCTCCAGTTTCCCCCGCAGTCCAAAGACATGCACTATAGGTGACTTGAATAAACTAAATTGGCCGTATTTGTGTGTGACTGTGAGAGTGAATGGGTGTTTCCCAGTACTAGGTTGCAGCTGAAAGGGCATCCGCTATGTAAAACATATGCTTAATAAGTTGGTGGTTCATTCCGCTGTTGCGATCAGTGGACTAAGCTGAAGGAAAAGGAATGAATGTATCAAGCAATTTTGGTTGTTCTGACAAATTGGGTTATACTGCTTAACTCTTTTAGTCACTCACTTTCCTTTGGCTTATTTCCTGCTTCATCACCGGTTGCCACAGTGGAATGAATCACCAATTTGTCTGGCAGTGGTTTTTACCAGCAGATTCCCTTATCAGGCCCGTAGCCAGGTAGGGTTTGGGTGGTTCGGAATACCCACCCCTCACTGACAAAGGTGCGGAATTTGTCCCATTCATGAGCTCGTTTGTCTTATTTTGGCTGCTATGCCATCATAAATAGTAAAAATTACTCATCGAAAACGGCTTTAAGACCACGAGGAATCCTAGTGTGACTTAGTTAATCAGTTCTGGCCAATGCAGACAAATATTTTTCAAGAGTTCAGCATCCAGCTGTGCAAGAAAACATCTGACATAAGTGAAGTCATCTTTGACTAGGGTATTGTTTTTAAGTAGAAAAAACATTTGACAAGTAACTTTTATTCTAAATCATCAAGATGTGTGGTTATGATGACCATCCGACAAGCTAATTCAGCTAAAAATAGTGCTTAAAATGTAGCTTAATTCAGTATATAAATCTCATAAATAGAAAATAAGCGAATAACTGCTAAAAGGTCCACTTTTTTGAGAAAAAAGAAAGAAAGACGCCTTCCACCAGGCTGGATAAGGCCCGCTTATACAGCTGCAATACAGACGGGAGAGTCCACACTGTAACCATAACAGTTCACATATACTGCATGTCTATTTCATTCTTTTTATTCAGTTCTTCAGTTTATTTAATCAAGTTCACCAATACCGCATGTCTTCGGACTGTAAACCAACGCAAAGATGAGGAGAACATGCCAGCTCCACACAGAAAGGCCTCCTGCCAACCTGGGACTCAAACCAGCTGTTCAATTGCTGAGGCCATTGGCTTTTGTTACTTTTTTAGTTTAGCAAAAATTTAGGCTGGAATATTCTTTAATAAAACACTACACTGTACAAAATCCTGGTTGCCTTAAATACTTAAGCTGCATCAAATTAACCTTATGAGTCCATTGAACTTATATTCTGTTAAACTGACTTAAAACAGCTTGCATAACTTAGAAAATTAAGTTAGCACATGAATATTATGTGTAAATATTATGCATTAAAACTTATAGGCTGCACAGTGGCATAGTGAGTAGCGATGTCGCCTCACAGCAAGAAGGTCACTGGTTCAAGTCTCGGTTGGGTCAGTTGGCATTTCTGTGTGGAGTTTGCATGTTCTCTCCGTTTTCGCGTGGGTTTCCTCTGGGTGCTCCGGTTTCCCCCACAAGTCCAAAGACATGCACTATAGGTGAACTGGGTGAGCTAAATGTATGGGTGTTTCACAGTGATAGGTTGCAGCTGGAAGGGCATCTGCATACATAAAACATATGCTGGATAAGTTGACGGTTCATTCCGCTGTGGCGACCCCAGATTAATAAAGGGACTAAGCCCAAAAGAAAATGAATGAATGAATGAACTTATGTCATATTCTGAAACAACAACAACAAAAAGAATCGTGCACACTTGAATATTCAATTCAGACAGGCAGGAGAGTACCCAGGTAGCAAAGAATTCTGGCCCAGATTTGGAGCTGGCACAGCAGACATTCATCCAGCACTGGCATATGTGGGCCAAACATGGCCTGTGTTTGGCAGAGGTGGCGCCATCTTTAAGGCGGCACACAAGATTTGGGCCAGTTATAAAATGTGGTATTTGGCGCAGATGTTTCAAATTGATATGTGGGCCACGTAAGTTGTGCCAGTCTTGACCAACATTTAAAATAAATCAAAATTCCACCAATCAGGTCGCTTTGAGAAAAGGCATGCCTATAGTGCGCCTAAAGCACAATGCTTCATGGGTTTATCAATTTCATTGCAGTCGTGACACACCAACCTATCTGGCCCAGTTCAGGCAGTTATGAATCAGTAGCTTGGCTGTGACTTGACACTATGGTCCATGTTTGGTCCTTGTCTGGAAGCCAGACTTGGTCCAGTCATGTACCGTAATTCACTGTGGCACGTGGGCCAAGCGAAACCTGATTGTGTGGGCCAGAGCTCGGCCAGAGAAATTTTGCTATGTGGGTAGTGTCTGTGGAAAGCTGGTGCAGTTCTAGTAAATTTAAGCTGCTTCAGTTCAGTTTAGTATAATTGTCTCTGCTGAAGTTCAGTTCAGTTGATTTCAGATGAAGACAGTCAAGTTATATTTGATTCATCCATGAACTAAAAAAAACAAACATAAAAATCATAGTGAGGGAACCAGCAATGAATTATTGTTCTGGAGTTTTAAATAAAATATTTATTTATTTATTACTATTTTACTGCGTGGAGTATAACTTCAACAATATCTGCAACAATACTGAATTTAAACCTTTAAAACCAAAAAACGCTAAAACCTCTAAGTGCCGTCTGACATTTTCATTGAAAATGAGCATTTTCTTTCAGGCTGTTGTGTGTAGATTCTGTAACTTTACTAATTTGACAAAAATAGGTTATTTTCGTTGCTTTTAAAGTAAAATAACTGAACATAAACGTAAGAGGCTGAGAAAAATTGATATTTAAGAGGAAAATTTCACAGGTTTTTGCATCTGACATAACACCACATATTCACACTTTTGACCAATGCTAGATGCTTGAAACATATGTACCATTTTCCCAAAAAGTCTAATAATAAGTTAGATATTCGTAATAGCGTATTCACATTGTTATTGCGTACTCAAAAGTGTCTCCATGGTAACATTTTGTGTTCAACGAAACAAAATATTTACTTCTAAACGACGCCGACGCAGAGCCAACGACAAAAACTACAACTCCCTACACGTCCTTGAGCGGAACGGAAACTCGCTGTGGAGAAATTGGCGCTGATCTATCCGGCCCATCTCGCCTGCTCTTCCTTTCGCGCCGGTAGCCGAAGAATCGAGCGTCCATGTGCGCAGCGCCCGGGACTTCATAGACCACTGAGCCTTCCGAATCCGAGCCAGACCGCGACCTTGCAATGGATCTCAACACTTTGATCGAGGCCCTTCGGGGCACCATGGACGCAAATTTGCGTGAGGCCGCAGAGAGACAGCTGAACGAGGTAAAGTGATCGGATGATGGTGATGATGATGGTGGCGCGCCTCGGGCCTTGCGCAGCGGGAAAGCTCTTGTCGTTATCTGTTTTTCTCAAAATAGATATTTTCTAATGTATCATGTTAACGCATAGCCTTCCAGTCATGTATGACGTTAGTTAACAATACAGCAAAGATTCGTTATCATATAGTTTTTACGTTTTGTAACGCGCTAGCAGCTCGTGCCTGTGTACTACGTCATCGCGGTAATGGCTCGCGCAAATGTGATTGTGTTAAACAGACTAAACGACGCTTAATTATAACAAGACTTTGAAATATTATTGAGAGTACACAATGTTTAACACGTCACTATATTTTGAGGTAAAATGCCGATACATGTGAGTGCATTTAAAGCTGTTTATGTGCTCTCCGCGTATGTGCTAGCGCGTGAGATGCTAGGCGCTAGTCTCTCACGTGTCAACATGAGGCAGTAGGCTTGTTGTCATTTCACTCTCTAACGTTAAATAAACACTTTCACCAACTTCACGCACTTGACTTTCTGATAGCTCTGCTCGAACCAATACGATGACAGGTTGTGTACTTATTAGTGTATTAAATGTCAATATTTTTAGGCCCGATACATTAGCAAGCTGCGTCAGAATTATGAAAGAACTTTGAGACCAAGCTACAGATCGCGACATTAAGATTGGATAAACATGTGAAACTTTATGACGGCGTCTTATTTGTTATGATTATCACGGTTTATGATGTGTATGTGTATGTAAATGTGTATTCATCATGGCACACAGAGCTTTTACTGGCGTTAACAGGAGCAAGTTTTGATTTGAACAGCGTGTAAGTCAATTCTGAAACGTAACTTGCATGGTATTTCATGGTACTTACCATAGTGCATATCCAAAAACGGAAGTGTATTTTTAGAACTGTTGTTTACAATCATAATAGGCGGTGGTTTCCGACGAAACCTGATTGAATTTAATATTGTCACAGTAACTTGTGTTTGTCCCATGTTTATACAGTGGTTTAGGTGGCATAAATAATAACAATGACAGCATAGTATACCTTAATGGACAAACACATAAAATAGCTACTCATTTTCATTTACTTGTTATGGTATGACCATTTGTCATGGTTGTACCGTGGTAAGACCACAGTACATTTTCAAACAAACGTTACCTTGTAAAACCAATGTATTATGTGAGGGAAGATTTACTTTTTAAGAAGCTATTTGGACTACAGATTTTTATTAAAGGTTTTATATAAATGTTAATTTTGTAATACAGCGTTAGCACACTATGAATATTTATTTCAGTGCTTTAGTTTTCTAAGGTTTGCATTCGCTTTAGGATGTTTTCTCATTTGCTTTTTATATGTATTTTAGGAAAATAAAGTTAATATTTTGTTAGACAACTGGTATTGTGTGGTATCCAGGTGCTTCTGTTTGTTTAATAGTATTGCAGGACCAGCGAGTCTCATTTAGCAGTAATCCATCCATAGACTGTAGTTGTGTTACTTGAGCAACTTGAGTAAGACAACACCTGAGATGCCAACCCTGTTAGGAAGCCTGCTGGTTTTACCCAGTTTCTGGTAGATTTGTTAAATGCCGTGTCTTTTTTCGTTTTGAGGGTTATTTTTATGAGCTCAAAGGGAAAGTTCAACCAAAAATGAAATTATCTTTGATGCTCAACTTAAACTCAAACAGGTTTGGAACAAGTGTTTTATCTTTTTAATATGAAGGAAGATGTATAAAAATAAATGTGGGGAAAACATAACATCTATTGACTTCCATATTATATTTTCTTGTTCCTTCTGTGGATGTAAATGGCTTTTTTTCTTAATTCCTAAGAATATCTTGCATTGTGTTGAATGAAATTCAGAACCGCTTAGTTGAGTGTGAGTAAATGGTGAGCATTTTCAACTTTGGGTGGATTATTCATTTGAAGCAGAGCGACATTGTAAGAAATGAAGGTAAATGGGTGAAGTAGAGAAGTTCTCAACTATGTGACTTTGACAAACTTCCAAGGGAAGACCATAATCTGAATATATATTTTCTTTTTGGCTTAATCTCTTTATTAATCAGGGATTGCCACGGTGGAATGAACCGTCAACGTATCCAGCATATGTTTTACACAGCGGATGCCCTTCCAGCTGCAGTCCAGTACTAGGAAACATCCATACACACTCATTCACACACGTATACTATGGCTAATTTTAGCTTATTAATTAATAATATTAAATTAATTAAATTAACATAAAATAAATATTATATCAATTCAGGGGACTATAGTACGTTTTAAAATATATATATTTAATTTGAACTTTACTCCAAAACATAATGTTCTTATTTAAAACTCTTATTTTTGTTTATTGTTTATAAATGTATAAAAAATTAAGTTGTTTTTAAGTATAATCATTTTCTTTAGTGTTGGGTGGTTTAGAAATTGGATGTAAAATTTTGGTGGCATTGCATTGTTAACAAAAACACACATTTGGATTTGTGTATGTTTTATAAACTTATTCTGAAATGGAAAATAGCCTACTGGTAGCTCTACCGACATTTTACAGACGCAAAGGTGTTTTATTTTATCTCACTATAACAATAACTTAAATGGATAGTTACCCAAAAATCTAAATTTCCTGTTAGTTTATTCACCCACAAGTCATCCAAGATGTAGGTGACTTTTTTCCCCCCTTCAATTGAACAGTAAAGAAGCTTTTTAGCTAAATCTGTGGTCCTTGGTGATTCATATAATGGCAGTGGATGGTGAAGAGTATTTTAGATAAAAACAAACGCATACAAATGAGTACAAATCAATAGTCATAGCTTCTGATGACACACTGAGGTCTTGTGAAGATAAATGATTCTTCCATTTAAGTAATTGAGCATTATTTACAATATTATTAGCTGTAGTCCACATCCTGGGAAAACAGTTCTTGGTATCTGTAATCCTTTACGAATGGACAAGGGCTTGTGTGACAGCCACCAATATCTATCAACAAACTGTGTCATTAAAGCAACAGGACTATAACTGACCACAGTCACACATGCACCAAGAACTGTTTCCCCAGGCTCTGTATTAAAGCAATTAATAATGTTCTTCAAGGAAATTCTTACAAGGATCAATCGTTTTGCTTCACAAGACCTCAGTTTGTCATAAGGAGCCATGGCTGTTGATTTGGACTTGCATAAATACGCATAGAAAGTAAATGTTAGCATTGAAATACTGCTTTATATTTTCTAAAACAACTGACCACAGAGTTATCAATTTGTAAATTTTTTACAATGTTTTTTATACTATGTTTTATATTTTAAATGAGGGTATAAACACAAAACTCTGCGGGTTTACAGGAGGGTTGCATAGTTTACTGGTATTATGGTAGTATCGTGTACTTATGGATCAAAAAAACTGGTGGTGCCTCTAGTTTGTAAATGTAGTATCGTCATTAACGGTCTGTCTACAATACATAATGTGGAAAAAAAACAAACAATAGATGAAAAACCCAAAATAGCTACAAGAAACATGGAAACAATTTTTGACCACATATAGCCTAAGTTTGTTGGAAAAATGCTCTTTTTGTAACTAATTTTGTTTGGTATATTTTGTATCTTTATTTTAATGTATTTTTTGATGGTACAAATACATTTTAGGTGAAGAGACATGCAAATACTTTTTTCAATAATAAGCGAATTGGTAATACAATTCAAGTAGGCTGATTATAACAAATAAAATATAGTATTTTTGAGATTTCTCTTTATTTCATGGATTTGAGTTTTGAATTACAGTATCGCAATACTACTTGGCACACAATAGTTCAGCTGATATGGTATCGTGACATGAATTAATAGTATAGCGACAACCCTAGTTTACAGTATACAACATGCTTTGTTATAGAAATTCTGTAAATTAAACTGTACAACCCAAAAGAAACGATGCTAATCAAAAGGATGAAGTTGCTCACTATAGAACAAAAACGATTGATTTTATTTTTGCATTTATGAGGAAAAAGCTTGGTTATGGACGTTACACCTCTCCGTTATGTATGTGACCGATGTGAAACTGGCACTTGTTTGACTTTGGTAATTAAAATATAATTGTTTAAAAAACATTGACAGAGACATTTTGGAGTATATTACAGTAATGTAAAGTACAAGCCTACACAAAAACAGAGCTATTTTGGTGAAAACGTAATTTTTTTAATGGTAAGGTTGGCATCTGCATGGAATTGCTCACACACATCTTCTGAAAAGTAAATATAGTGCCATTCAGTAAAGAAAGTTCTATCTGTGACGTCTGAATCAATTTATGCAAAGTGCACTTTACAAGCCCGAGTGTTCCATTCATCACAGATTGAAATGTGCTGTTTTCTTGATGTTCATTTTATGAAGCACCGCTGGAATATTTGTGACTTGTCCTCGTCATTGTATCGCTTTAAGTCTTTCTAGAATGTGAAACGTTTGCTTAGAGTTTTCAATTTGGGAGGCCTTGGAGTCAAAAGGTTGAAGAGCACCGAAGTGTAGGATTTATACCGACTGTAGTCTCCTGTGTCACAGTCACTAAGCTGGCCAGGCTCCAATGGCCCATGTGGACAGCAGGCCTGGATTCCTGTGTGCTGACGATGTGGTGGTCGGGTGAGAACGCTGTCATGGCATTTCAAGCAGCGTGCGTTTATTCAGAGCTGGTTACAAAGGAATCACCACAGGATTATCTCTAGGTGTGCTGTGACTGTATATTGTATGGCCAGAGTGAATTATCTGTTTCATATAATGCTCAATTGTTTATTTCGTGGTGTCACAAAATACATCGCAATGCTTTTTTTTGTAATTTACATTAGCACAATAAATATTACACACCATTTCAGGGATGCTGACAGAAACGGAGAGTTGCAATCTTTACGTTTTGTATTCTATTTAGTGCTATATTTTATATTTTTATGTGATATTTATGTGAAGTTTTATATATTTTGTTTCTACATCTTTAATCAAACATTTGTCCTGGAGTTCTAAATGAAGTGAGAAATATGTTCACATTTTGAGTAAAATTGAGTGTATACTTTTTATAATAAAACAAATAATCCTTTCCATGTTGTCAAAGTATGTCAACTTTTAATTGAGTAAATTTACAAAAACTGTACTATTTTGTGGTACTTGATGTTATTAAGATATGTTGAGTGGTGTTGTTCGCTGCAGAAGCTGGGAATTTCTCAACTTTTCAAGCACCATCGGAAGCGACACCCAATCAGATTGTTTTATGCAAATGCCCCAGCTTAAACGGTAACCAATTGCAGACTAACGGCATTGTCTGACGGTACTATGATGATCATGTCAGCCCCAAATTTAGACTTGCCCTCCGTCAAGCATAGGCGTTGAAGCCTCATGAACTTTGCATAAGTCTTTAGCAGATTGTTAACAGTTGTGTGGTATTGTCCTGCCCCTCTTCCAATGTGATTGGACGGCTAGCTCAAAATAGCGAGTATCAGTGTGATCGCCGCTGTGATTTTTCAGTTTTCAACATCCAGTCCTGGTCGTAAAATGCTGCAGGCGCTCAAAAAAACCTGCTTTGGGGTATATGTACAGCTAGTGTTTTTTCCCCGACTGTTAAACTTCCGGTAAAAGGTTAATGTGAGTGTTTTCCATTTCATAAGGTTAATTTTACATCATTGATGTTGTAATATAATTAAAATCTAATCAGTTAAATAGACTTAAGCATTTATTTAGTTGTTCCATCATGAAACGAGATGAAAAGCCGTTTAAACGCAAGCGCCGTCAGGATCAGCAGGCTAGCACAGAATCACCTTTGTAAATACTGTGGTAAAATAAATAATATTTTAAAGACATGGCATGGAAAAATGAAATTGAACACTGCTTGTATGTTCTGAGACTCACTTTATATCTTGTATCAGTCAGGCAGTGAAGATCAGTGACTTATTTTGGAAAACGCACCTTAGAAGCTGTGATTTTGTGATGGCACAACAGTTCACCGGAAGCACTTGAACTGGGTTGCTGGAAATGTCCTTCTGCATGTACACTATTTGGGGGAAAAAAATATCAAAAGGAAGAAAAACACCGAGATGGCCATAAATGGTGACTCTTCATAAATTGGAGTCAAGTTGGCTAAATGTCAGTGGCTTTTTCCTCAGAAGTCTTAGTGTTATGTTTATGGTGTTCAGTGTCAGAGGCTAGAAGTAGATGTGGTGTTTGTTTGGAAATAAACTTGCAAGAAGTTCCTTGAAATGCTGTTTCAGTTCCGGACTGTTTGTAATCTGTTCATTGTGGCAGTTAATAGAAAGTGTGTACATGCACAGTACACTATTTGTACATATGGTATTTTCCGGAATACATTTTTGACTCCTTTTTTAGAGATGCTTGTGTAATGCAGATCATGTCAAGCAAATAGTGAACAGGTGTAGTCTTTAAATGCATTTACTTTGACTGTCTCAAGGTTTATAATCTCTGTTTTGAGGAACTAAAATATTGAAATGTGAATTGTCGCTATATATTACCAGGTTTTATTTCTATCCTAAAAAAAGTGATTTTTGGTAATTGTGATATTTTTCCAGAAATAAATGTTGTTCATTGCTACAGTGTTAAATAACACATTTGCATTTGGAAAATAAGTGATTTCTCAGTTTCTCAATGTAATTTGTTTAATGACAGACACAATGTATTTTTAAAAAAAAACAACAACTTTGGGTCATTTAGGAATCATTGCATATTTTCGAACTACTTGTACTCTTACATTATTGCATTGTTGTAATAGTTTGGTAAGCTTCTGCAGTGGTCATGATTACAAGTATAAATTTTGCGCCAATTAAAGGCAAAATATTAAAAGCAATTTCAGATTTGCAGTCATTCTTTCAGTTGTTTCTGAGACTTAATTGATTCATTAATTGATTAAAACAACTGTACAACAAAATAGATGTATATTAAAATTTGAAATTAATTGAGAAAAACTATGGAAATGCAGTCACAGTATGTGGAATCGGCCAGTTAGTTAGATTGAATAAAAAAGTATGAAAAAAGAAAATCATTCTAATGTTGTAGATGATTTATAGTTGTCTATATTGATTTATAGATGTTGACTGCCATATTCCCAAAAATCTCAGATAAAAGCCTTACATAAAAATAAGAGTGGTTGAATCAGGATAAAGGTTCAATCCGAATAACTTTTTCTGCCAGATTTGGCGAATTGAATTCTAGCCTACATTCGATTTACATTTTCAATTGTTTTCCTCTCCACAGGGTCATAGCCAGATGAACTTTATGTCTACACTACTGCAGCTGACCATGACTGAACAGCTGGATTTGCCCGTACGGCAAGCAGGTATGTTTTAAGATCCCAAATCTCTACTCCACAAAAAGCAAAGCAGTGTTCCTCAGACTGTCACAATGTTGAAGATGATTTTCCTCATCACTGTCACTCCATGAGCCGCCCCGGTCCGTCTTTAGTATCAGATGTCATATGTTGACACAGAGCTGAGACATTCTGTCAGTGCGTGTTTGAATACGGCAATAGCACACACACACATATATTTGTCAATGAAGTCAGGGGTGTAGTTTTTGTAGATAAGATATTTCAATAGTTTTCATGAGATAATGAATACATATGTGACCTTTGGCCACAAAACCGGTCTTGTTTGGCAAGGGGTATAATTTTGATAACAGGAAAAAATGCATTGTACGGGTCAAAATGGTTGATTTTTATTTTATGACGACAAATATTAGAATATCAATTAAAAAATAATGTTTCTTTTAGACCATTAGTATTTTTTTCCTACTGTAAATATACAGTAGTCAACTTTGGGAGTGGCTCAAACTTTCATCAAAGCTGTACTAAAACTATTGAACAACACCCAATCTTGCCTCAGGACAAAATTTTTTACATTTCAGATGTTTGTTGAAAGCTACTAACTTCAAACTTCTGTAGGAAAACACTAAATTTGATAAGTAATATGCATTCCTAAGGTTTGACTTCGGACAACTTTAAAAGCAATTTTCTCAGTATTTAGATTATTTGATTATTTTGGATCCCTCAGATTCTGAATTTTAAAATAGTTTTGTATCAGCTAAATATTGTCTCATCCTACAAACCATAAACTGTCTGACAATAGTCTTGGCGTCAATCCTACTTGTAAAAGCAACAAATAATAACTTGACTTCTAGTTGATCAGATGGAAAAATCTCAGAAGGTGGATTTTTCTGATGAATCGTCTGTTGAACTGCATCCCAATCATCACAAATACTGCAAAAGACCTATTGGAACCCGCATGGACCCAGCATTCTCTCAGAAATCAGTTGAGTTTGGTGAAGGAAATGTCAGGCTTGGGGTTACATTCAGTATGGGGGCGTGCGAGAGATCTGCAGAGTGGATGGCAACGTCAACAGCGAGAGATATCAAGACATTTGTGCTGCCCATTACATTACAAACCACAGAAGAGGGATGATTCTTCAGCAGGATGGCGCTTCTTCTCATACTTCAGCCTCCACATCAAAGTTCCTGAAAGCAAAGAAGGTCAAGGTGCTCCAGGATTGGCCAGCCCAGTCACCAGATATGAACATTATTGAGCATGTCTGGGGTAAGATGTAGGATGCATTAAAGATGGATCCAAAGAATCTTGAACTCAAAAAATAATAAAAAATCAGGGCATGATCATGTTACATTTTGGTAAAATAAGTGTGATCTAGAGGCCTTTGCCTTTCATAAAAGCCACATCTGATACCATATGATCAACTAGAAGTCAATCTATTATTTGTTGTTCCTCAAACTTGGATAGGCAATGAGACTGTTGTCAGTTAGTGTACATCCTTTTTTTAATTTTTTATTAAGCTTTCAGGTCATGTATAAATCTTATGACTGGTTTTGTGATGCAGTAAATTTATTACATGCAACATGCCACAAACCTTTCCATAAAATAATACGATAGAATTGTATAATAGTGTTTGATTTAATGTGATGGATAATGGTTATAAGTATATAATTTGCCATTGCCATGTTTAAGTACTAGAAAAGGCACATGCAAAGTGTTGGAAAAGGTGTAAGCTCTGCATATGTGACTTTTTTAAAAAAACTTTTGAAGAAGTCTTGTTACTCACAAAAAAATGACTACCTTTTATGATATAGCCAATCCTTCTTTTGTGACTGACAGTTGTGAAGACAAACACTTTTCATAGCTGAAGTAGGAGCGTCTCGCAGTACATTCTTCAAGGAGTTTGTGTTCTCGGTATTCTAAAAAGAACTTGATGGATAGTGTGAGAGAGAGAGAGCTTTTTTTTGTGTTTTAATCATGACTCAAACAGTTTTTCTTTTGGTACTTGGGGCCTATTATTTTTCTCTGTCACTTATTATCCTTAGAGATGCTCTGAAACGTCACTTCATTTTTCACAGGATAAAAGAACCTGTTGTTATTTAGTTGTACTCCAAGTTTTTGTGAAGCAATTTTTATTTGATTTATTTGATTTGTCTTTTTAGTCCCACTGGTCCTGCTGGTTAAAACATTCTATTTGGCTTTATTGTTAGCTAGCTAGTTATAATTTGTTACAATTATTCTTTTTATGTAGCCGATGTTGTTAGCATAAGTGGTCTCTGACAGATTTGGAAAAATCTTAGTTTAGATCAGGGTAAGATTACCAAGGCTATAGGCTAATTGAAAAGATTAGCAAGGCCCTTGAAATTCAATTTAACTTCCAGTCCAGCTCTGTTATGGGATTTAGCGCTTTATCCTAAATTTATTATTATTTTTATTTATTTATTTTTATTTTTCCTCCATTTGAGTCATTATTGGTCCGAACTGACATTTAAACTTAGTTTTGCACTAAAACCTTTGTGAACTAAAGCTTCTGTAAAGCTTCAAATGCATCGGTTTTATTTATTTTTTCATTATGGGTTATGGAAATTTTTTTGTTAGTAAAAGTCAGGGAGCACATCTGGAGAGGGAACCCTGCCTGCAGTAATTTTGTTTAATATATAATATTCACAAAGTGACTAATTATTTTGGTTAAAGATTCACTAATTCACAGTCAAAAAAATGGCAAACTTTATGTATTAAATGACGTTTTTAATTTATTAGACATGATTTTTGCTCAGTGTTTAATTTCATAAACAACAAAAGCACTGAATCTGGGAAATAATGCGCCGACTTTTATAAGTTTCATCGACAAATTAAGCTTACACCAATTTCTGGTGTAAAAAAAGTAAGTAGCATTGGTCTTTGCATGGTCCATTCAGGCCTTCTCTTTAGTGCATTATGCTGCATGTGATGGTTATGCATCATCTGACTTATATTTACTCCAGTTATATAGTGAAGGGGCTGGATTTGTTTGTATGGTCACTGTTATGACAACCGATAGCTCATTTAATAAAATCATCTTGAAAATAAAATCAATTCCAAATTCAATGAAGCATATTTCATAAAGATGCATTTTAATCACTGTAATATCTTTTTGTTGCACATTTTGCAACAAAAAGCACCAGATTTATCACCTGACCGCAGTTTGCCGTTCACGTGTGTGACTGCGGATCATTCAATCACATTTCAGGATAGAGGCAGGATTGAGAGTTGCTGATTCAGCAGCAGCAGGCAGGATTACTCGCTTCCTGCTCTATGAACCCATCCACCATCAGTCGGCTGTTTGATTGTCTCCAGTATAACTCATTCTGCCCGTCAGCTAATGCTTGTTACATATTCAGCACTTGCACCATCTTTGTGTGCTTAAAGGAACACTTTTTTTTTTGGAAATGGTCTCATTTCACACCTTCCTTAGAATTAAACAGTTGAGTTTTATCATTTATGTATCAGTTCAGACAATCTTCAGGTCAAGCAGGAGCACTTTTAGCCTAGCATTGTATCAGATTAGACCATTAGCATCTAGCTCAAACAAAAAGGTAATTTATTTATTTTTTTTAATTTAAAGCTTGGCTCTTAGTTACATTCTGTACTAAGACCAACAGAAAATTAAATGTTGGTATTTTTTTGGGCTGATATGGCTATGAATTGAATGCAGTGTTGGAATGAGGGTAGTCATAACGGCATAGAAAATAGCAACTTTCACTCTTGATACACTACAGAAGAGTCTTCCAACTTAAATTGGAAAATAGTCTTTTTTTAGCAAGATGCTAATGGTCTAATCTGATTCACTGATTTATGCTAAGCTAAAAGTGCTCTCGCCAGACCCATAGATAAGCTGAATCGATAAAAAAATGTACTGAACTAAACCGTTTAACTCCAGAAAACTTGATTTATTATGCTGGAATGTGTGTAGTTCCTATTATATTGGCTTAGAAAATAGTAACTTAATTTTCTTTCCATTTTTAGTAAACTACAGAGGAGTCGAGCCTAAATGGGAAAAAAATAAACTCTTTGGTCATTTTTTTTAAATGAGATGCTAACGGTCTAATCCAATTCAATGATTTATGCTAAGCTAAGGCCCCGTTTACACTAGTGCGTTTTAGTTTTAAAACGGCGTTTGAGCATGAAAACGATCCGCATCCACACTAGCGTTTCACCCAGAGTTTCTGAAAAGATGTCCCTCCACACTCCCCCCGTGAAATGTATATCACGTGACCATTCGCGCACTCTGGGCATGCGCGTTAAAGTATAAACAGGAAGCATGTGTCTCGCTGGTTCCTCCCGGTGTAACCCAAAACCGGCGTTCTAAATGGGGCTTAAGCGGCTGGAAACGCGAGCGATTAGTGAGTGCTGGAACAGTAGCTTGCCTCTTGCGAATATATGCAGCTCTTGTAGTAAAGGCAGAGTTTAACTGCACAATAGCGCCTAAAACGGACATTGGTTCTCCCAACGCTCCCATTTCTGTGTCCAGCAGCCACGCCTCTGTTTTCAAAGGTCTTCGTTCTGACGCAGCAGCAGCGTTTTAGAATGAAAACGGCCTCTCCAGCGTTTCCAAAATGCTCCGTTTTCGCGGCTCAAAAACTCCGGCGTAGTGTGGACCGATGGCGTAAGCGTAGCAAAACTTAAGCGTTTTAAAACTAAAACGCACTAGTGTAAACGGGGCCTAAAAGTGCTCTTGCCAGACCCATAGATAAGCTTAATGGTTTATAAAGTGGTAAAACTCAACTGTTTATTTCTAGAGACTTGTGAAATGTGCATATTTCCAAAAAAATTGTCTCTTTAAACCTGGAAGGGCCGGTGTACTGGAGAGTTTAGCTCCAACTTGCTTCAACACACCTGCCAGGAAGTTTCTAGTATATCTAGCAAAAGCTTGATTAGCTGGTTCAGGTGTGTTTGATTAGGGTTGGAGCTAAACTCTCCAGGACCGAGTTTGGACACCCCTGCTTTAAACCAATCACACTTTTCTTTATGTCTGGTTGCCTATGAGGACCATTTTTTTTTTCTTTTTTCAACCGGAAGAGATGAAGGCTCCAGATGCTAAGTGTGTCTAAATATATGAGCGTTTGTAGTGAAGTTGTGTGAATAGCTCTCTAGAGAGGCCTCAAAGACACCTGCTGGGGTTTTTCAACAGATGCACAGCTGCATTGAGTGCCTGGCATAGTTGAGGCTTTCTCTACATCACATGGGCGTTCAAGGAGAAGCGTGTTTAACTTAGTCGTTATGTGCTCTATCTGGGCCAACGAGTTTTCAGAATCGCATATTATCGCTCCATTTATATTAAAGTTTTTTTTTAATTTAAATTAAAACAATGAAATGAAATGTTTTCACTTACCATTCAGGTTTTGAACAAAACAATATATTTTGAAGAATATTGGGAAAGAAACAGCCATTGGCCTTTACAGTAGGAACAATGATTAAGGAAGACATGGGCTGTTTTAATTTTTTATTTTTTTTTCCCCCCAACATTCTTCAAAATATCTCATTTTGTGTTCAACAGATGAAAGAAATGCAACGATCCCCTTAAGGTGCTCTCTTTCAAATACTTTTCATAGACAAAATCAAGTTGTTTTGATGGGAACCCAAATGATTGGAATTTTTGCGTCAGATGATACATTTCGCAACGTTAAGCTTGTTTGTTCGCTTCGGTGTGAGCCATACATACAAAGGCTTTTTATTTTTCCAAAGCACATGTATGGGCGATCAAACCTGCTAAAATTAAACAAATGGATATAATAAATAAAAATTAAATTGATTTAATTTTATTTATAAATAAATAAATGGACCATTAAGGTATGTAGATTAAAAAATATAAATAGAACTTAAATCTGTTTGTCTGAGAGATTTACATGGAGCAACCATCTACAACATTAATATAAATACACCAGAAAGTAAACAATCTGATCATTCAACAGATTCTTGTTCTCCTTTAATTCTTGGTTTGTAAACTTCATTTCGATTGGGTAGCTCTTGTTTATTTGAAGAAATCAAACTTATGATTTCGAATTAAAGCACATTAGACATTAACAGACTTCCAGTTTATCACCCCCAAATAAAAGGGAAGGCCACTCAAATTAAACTCAGCCAACATAATGTTTTTTTAGTTTTTTTTTTTTTTTGGTCATTTGGAAAAAATTTGACCACATTATACCTCATTTTTATCTGTGGTCTTTAGTGATTTAATAGCAAAGCTCAACGATGCGCTTTGAGAATCAAAAAAGCATATACAGGATAAACAGTATTAATACTCATGGCAGAAACAGAGCTGTAATGATAGCCCCAGCAAACAGCTCTCAGTGTGTTCACAACATTGTGGTGGTTTCACCTGCATGTAGGTTTTTATTTTTATTTTTGACCTTTAAACAGAGTTGCATATTGACTTGCATTTTTTTTAATCAACAAGGAGGTAAATCTTTAATGTACAAAAACTTAACCTTTAATTTGCTGCTGAAGTAAAAGTCTCCTAAAAGGTTTGTATGTTTTAATGTGTAATATATAGTTGAATATTTTTTTATTATTGTAAAAATGACCGTTAAAATATTTCTTATAACAGTTAGTTGTTAAATCAGTAGATCTTATGACCTTTATAAAACTTTTAATTTGATTAGCACCTGTGGGGGATGTGTTTTCACACTTTCTAAATGTATATTACAGTTCACACATCTATTTTAGTCACTATTGAGAACGAAAAGCTTGCACTGTGTACAATGTAGCTGCATATCTATGCTAATATTTCAGTCAGCTTACAGCCTTTGGGTCCAAATTCAGCCGTCATCTCAGACCTCTATCTTTGTCATTCAGGTGTGATCTATTTAAAGAACATGGTGACACAGTTCTGGACTGAGGGAGACAACGCAAACACTGAAGCGCCTACCAGTACCATCCCAGAAACGGACAGGCAGTTCATTCGAGATAACATCGTGGAGGCCATCATCCAATCCCCAGAGCGCATCAGGTAACACACAAACACACACCTGTGCATGCATATGCGGGAATGCAGGATCACTTTCATTTCTAACATTGCTTTTTTTTTTCCCCCTCCTCTCTTCCCTTTCCTAGAGTGCAACTCACAACTTGCATTCACCACATGATTAAGCACGACTACCCCGGTAGATGGACAGCTATAGTGGACAAGATTGGCTTGTATCTGCAGTCTGATAACAGTTCCTACTGGCTGGGCATCCTGCTGTGCCTCTACCAGCTGGTGAAGAATTACGAGTAAGAGAACTGTTAAGCGCTCGCTCGCAGGTTGATTTGTGAATGGATCTTAGAAAGCAGGATTTGGCACACAGTTTCTCGTTTGATATTTTACAGTCGATATGTTCGCTCTCTTCCTGTTAGATCTAAAATGGTAAAGTTGTCAATGTAATGATAACTGAGTAGCAGGGTTAAAAGGCAAATGGAAATCTTTAATTTTTTGCCTCTGCATTACATGCTGCTGAGATACTTATTCAGTGGGCAGCGCTGATTATTGAAGATGCTTTCATAACCACAATAACAGAAAAATACATTGATTATACCTAGGCTTCTAGAGGGATCAAATGTTCTGGTTGCAATTAATTGCTGAAGCTTTCATCACGATATATGTGGGATTATCATGGTATTCACCCAAGTCACATGTGTCAAACTCAGCTTCTAGAGGGCCGCAGCTCTGCACAGTTTAGTTGCAACCCTAATTAAACTGAGTCCTTCAGGCTTGTTTGAAACCTACAGGTAAAGCCGCAGTCACACTGCAATTTTTGCCCCATTGACTTCCATTCATACACACGTGAATGTGTCAGATCAGAAACGCAAGCTTGTGCGTAGACCTGTCACAATATGTATTTTGTGCTGCACGGTGTATGGCACTAAAATATATTGCGATAAACGATATTATTATGATTTTTATTCCACTCATAATGCCAGAATGACAATATAATATCATCATAATAGAAGTACAATCTTCCAAAGAACACATAATATTTCATTCCTAAGAATATAAGTTATATTAATTTTAGCAATTTAATGATTAGGCATTGGAATCAGAATGTGAAAATGCATATCTTAAATAAATAATAATAAATGTTAACAAAAAAAGTGCAAGGTAAAAAGTAACAGAGGCTGCGATATCTGCTACCAGATCTATCTTTAGTTGTCAGACACCCACATGAAAATATTACTATAAAGTAATTTACAGTAAATACTGAAATGTTTTTTTTTTTATCCATACCGACACCTCCAATAGAGATGTAGTATTGCAAGAATTGTTTTTATTTTATGGGCGATATATACTATATCACCAAAAATGATTGTGGTCATGTTCATGTGTTGTGCGATAAGTCGATATTGATTATTGTGGCAGGCCTAGTCGTGTGACAAATTTGTGAAGTTCAAGCTTGGTGATCTACTACACAGATTACACCTATTGCGGGCTATTTTTAGAATGTAACTCCTGCGATTAACAAGGGACCACTGTAAATGCATCTTTTTATAATGACCAAAAAAAACCATTTTGCAGTCAATTTGAACAAATTGACACCATTTCACCAGTTGTGAATGCCTTTTGAAAGTCTTTTGTGTTTTTTCTTTAAGGTATAAGAAGCCAGAAGAGCGCCAGCCACTGGTGGCTGCCATGCAGATCTTCATGCCCATGTTGAAGGACCGGTTTATACAGCTGCTGCCAGACTCCAGTGCTGACTCTGTCCTGGTACAAAAACAGATCTTAAAGATCCTCTACGCCCTCTTCCAGGTACTACCATCAACTCTGATGTCTGCGCTGTCTAGAATAAAGCTTTATGCGGTTGTTTCTGTCTGTTTTGCATTAACTGATTGATCTGTTTTTTTGCAGTACAACCTCCCTCTGGAGCTTATTAATAGACAGAATTTGACAGAGTGGATGGAGATTCTGAAGACGGTTGTGGACCGAGACGTTCCTCAAGTAAGACTGTGCTTACCCTCATCAAAATGCATCATGTTTATCTATTCATGTGTGTTTACAGCAGTAGAAGACTAAATTTTAATATCAGTCAATTTGGCTGTGGGTGAACGGTGTGCGTAGTGTCTGTCTGCGTTTAGTGCCGTCTCCAGTCTGTGTCTTACAGGCTGTGGGACGGTTCTCACACCACACTCACGGCCACAGAGCCACCGGAGATCATAGTACTGGCCTAGTGATGTCTAAATGACCATCCACTGCTGACCAGCCTCCATAGTCTCCAACAAAAACCAATGCATCCCATCAAAAAATCAATGGCATACAGTTAGAAGTGCAACGGTAGATTACTAATGGTAAGAAGGGATTGTACTATATAACTATTCAGTCAAGTGGGTGATTTTATTGTAATTTGTTGTTTGACTAAGATTAAATCGGACATGAATAAGATATTTTCACTTTAAGGCCTACCACAGATGCAGCATACTGAGAAAGTTGCAGACAACACATTATTTCTCACATGTTCACATTCTAAAGGCTGATTTATACTTCTGCGTCAAGCTTGCGCTTGGTCGCCGATGCTGACGCGCACCTCTCAAAAAATGTAACTACATGTCAAAATGACATGTGGGCGGGGGTCAGAGCTGCGTGAGCCTGATGGAGCGAGTGTTTACAAGTGTCGATATCCGTGAAGGAGCTCTGGATGGAAACTGTTGCTTTGTTTTTACCTTATGATTAAAGTTGTTGCATGTCTGCCGTTTCCCGCCTCAAAATGAGCGAGTTTGAGAGACTTGTACATTAAGGTAGCGTTCAGAAAAAACAAAACACCAGCGAAGAAACTCGACACAGGAACATAAACACCTCACTGCCAGCTAGCGTTTCGGAAGTGTTATTACAGTGCAGCACATACAGCATGCAGAAGTATAAATGCACGACAACGCGCGTTGCATGCGCCGTGGGTCACGGCGATCACTTGACGCAGAAGTATAAACCAGGCTTAAGTAATAACCGATTGTTGTAGGATTGTCTAAAGTATGGACTTTGGTACCAGTGGTTACTGGAAGTTTTAAAGTCAATTTCCCACTAAATGTTTATTTAACATCAGCAAACAGCAGCAGCAGTAAAATATTACAATTAGTCACTGAGTACGTTTACATGGACACCAATAATCTGATTTGAATATAATTAAGACAATACTCTGATTAAGAGTCGACCATGTAAAACGATTTTCATTACCTTCGACTAAAGTCATAATCAAACAAAACAGAAATTGGATTAAGACGTGGAGTATGGTGGTTTTAATCGCATTATTGAAGTGCAGTACGGACATGTAAACACCGCAATCAAACTATTACTGTCGTGTAGGATTTTCTCCACGTTTTGTGACAGGATAGTCCATACACGCATGTTTGACACTATTCTCTGCACCCACTGAGTCAGCGAAGGATCACAGACACCTGCATCGCAAAATGCGGAGGTTTTCACCTATACTTTTTCCCATAATTCCATTAAAACAACACTCTTCCAGCATTTCATACTCTCATCCAATATCTCGTTTGTCACAGGGGCATGAATAAAATGTTTCTGAATAAAAGTGAAAGTGCCAAACTGCAGTTAAAGTCGACAAACTAAAATCGAAACACCCGAAATTACATGAAACTCTGGAGGAAATGTGGATGGCGCGGTGGCGAAATGACGTTAATTAAATTATGTGCTATAACATGTAAAACAGGATCATGAAAGGAACATTCAAAAAGCAACTCGTGTAAAAACCCTTAATCATATTATTGCCTTATTCAGATTAAGGCAAATATTTCGATTACTGATGCCCGTGTAAACGTAGTCATTGTTGTGATTAATGTAGGGTAATATCATAATGATTGTGCACTAAGCATTGAACGTTTGTTCTTCTGCCACTGTTTCAAAAACAGATATGTTGTTTATTTATTATTTATAATTTATTTCAACAAATTCTGCTGCTTAATATCTTATTGCTCTTGTGTTTGTCCTGATATCATAATCAGTATAATAGTAAAACAATTGCTTTGATTTTAGTTTATTTATATTTTGGGTATTACGAGTCGTTTTACTGTTCAAAAACTGTTTTACTGTTTTTTTATTTTAAGGTTTAAAATGTCAAAATTGAAGATCAGTAAAGTCAATACATGGCTTTCATACTTAAAGTATACATTTATATATTAATAATATCCTGATTTAGGGTTTTGTATAGTTATAATAAGCAAAATACCAAATAAAGTGATTTTGAAGAATTATTGCCCAACTAATTTATTGCCAAAATAATTATTTAGTTGCAGCTTAAGTTCATTATACTGTGGCATCCTTACATATTATGCCGAATTCACACCAGACGCGGCACGCGTGGCAAAATCGCGCTATTCGTGCGTAAATAGACGCGTAAACATTTGAGTTTACTCGCTTCATTCGCGAGTACAAATCCGCTTCATTCGCGCGTCAAATCCGCTTCATTCGTGCGTCAAATTGACTTGAGAAAAGACGCGGATTCGACTGATGGGCAGGGCTTCTGTGTATGGCTGACTGTAGCTTTATTCCTAAATGGCTGACAGGAGAGAATATATAGAGAGAATAACTGTGTTAATATGCTTTATGAAGGCTGAAACACAGCGTTCATTCGTTTGGAGCTGTATATGAGACCACTAGATTATTTCAGAGGTGCACAAAGCTCTGTGAGCTCAAACTCCTCCAGACACTGAACCTGGATGATGGAAGCTTTCAGCGGTGCTTCTGACAGAGCTGAGCCGAGTATGATGAACTGTTGTCGGTGTCAGCTGGAGGATTTTCCCCCGAGACACCAACAACAGGCGCTACGTCATAATCACACCCCCACAAGAGCAAGCTCCTGATTGGTTAACGCGGCGCGAAAGTCTGCTGAAGTTCAGATTTTCAAACGGAAGCGATGCGCGCGAATTGTGCGTTAAACGCGTCAAACGCGCAAAACGCTCAATTCACGTGGCGCCATTCGCGCGTATCGCGTCATTCGCGCCGCGCCATTCACGCGTATCGTGCCGCAGCATGCCCATTCGCGCCTTTGCATTGACTTAACATGTAAACGACTTGCGCTTGACGTGTCTTCCGCGTCTGGTGTGAATGCACCATTAGAGGTGTGAACCTACACTGGTCTCACGGTTCGGTTCCAATTATCATGCCATCGTTTTGGTTCAATCTGCTATCTCGGTGCATTGACGATGCTTTCCATAAACAATTTGATATTTTACTTGGCAAAACAATAACTTTAGTATTAAAATTTATAATTCATAAATATGTTTCTATATTATTTGTAATACAATTTTGTCCTTTTAATACAAGCAGTCAAATATATGTACTGTACCTTTTAATTTTATCTGCTCAAAGAAAAACACTCTTTTTGAATACATCAATCAAAACTAAAGTACACACACAGAACAACATGAGTGTTTATAGCACATAAACTAATGTAAATATTATACCGCTTGCTTTTTGAGAGTTGTGTGAGTTCTTAAACGCCTATGACTGGTCATGTGCTGAACAAAAAGGGCTGCGATTGGCTTTAACGGTCAGCACGGCTCTGGTGCTGTTTATCAAACAGTAACACGGTTAAGCGGCCAAGTCGATCGGCTGATCCATTATAGATGGCAACACAGTGAAGAAAACTTGCTCTGCAGACATGTTCTTGACTGGATCCACAAGTGAGTCGAGAGAGGAGATAAAACATTACCTCACAAACACGCCAGCAGGTCAAAGGGGCCACAAATTGTGAATTGTGCACAGTTAATCTGCTTTTTAAGTAGTTGGATTGTTTTAATTACTCTGTCTCCTCCCTCGTCATAGTAAGCTACCTCCATATAACGCATATGAGATAAGTGATGTCAGTATATAATAACAACCAGTTTACAACCAATAACAACCATGATTATTACTGAACTGATACCGAATTGTTTGCGTCTGCTTTGCGGTGCATCGTAGAAATTAGTTTAGACTCCCTAATTACATACTGCCATTATATAGTTTGTTCAAATTCACATTTTTGCTGTTCACTTTTAATGGTAATGTGGTCTTCTAAAGTGCTTTTGTGTTGCGTTGCAGGAAACCCTTCAGGTGGATGAAGATGAGAGGCCCGAGCTGCCCTGGTGGAAGTGCAAGAAGTGGGCCCTTCACATCCTCGCACGGCTCTTTGAGAGGTACAGTACCAACATAATTTCCTCCCAGGAACGCTAAAGATAAAGCTCTCGCGGATGACTCATGGTCCATTTGAATCCCAGCCCACGCCGAGCAGTTGGAAACACTCGTTTAGTTATTTTCAGCCCAAGGTCTTGTGTTTTTGAAGCCATTACTGGGTTTTCATGAATGTTTTTTTGCCCCTAAGGTATGGCAGCCCTGGCAACACAACCAAAGAGTACACAGAGTTTGCAGAGCTTTTCCTCAAGGGTTATGCCGTGGCTGCACAGCAGGTAAACACAAGACGTCAATAGATTGTTCAGTGGGTTGATGAGATGACGCGTGCTGAGATAATCATGACCTTTTGGCTCTGTTTGGTTCTTGTAGGTACTGTTGAAAGTGTTGTACCAGTATAAGGAAAAGCAATACGTGGCTCCTAGAGTCTTGCAGCAGACACTGAACTACATCAACCAGGGTATCGCACATGCCGTCACCTGGAAGAATCTGAAGCCACACATCCAAGTATGTACATGGTTTACGTAGTGTTGTTTCATTTAGGTTATCTCTGTTATAAACTGCTGTTTACAGGGTTCTCATGCTTGGATGTATTTGAATTTTAGACAAACATATTCAAGGCCTGGAAGGTACTTAAACAAGCATAGGTCCTTAAAAGTGCTGGAATTAAATTGGAAATTAAGTTTCTGATGTTTTATCAGCTGTTCTGTGCTGCTGTCAAAAACTAAATGAAGAAATTCTGCATTTAATTGTCTTAGATTTATTGTAAATTCAGCAGCTCCTGGGATGCGAACAAAAGCACTAAAATATGCTTCTCAGACTTCTTGAAAGTACTTAAAGGTACTTTAATTTCAGACGCCTGTTTACAAGAAAGGGGGGTCTTTGAAAGTGCTTGAATCATCTATAAAATAAACTATACGTTATAATGTACAGAAAAGGAATTCTTAAATTTAAATTTTGTACAATATTACTGACAAATAATGCTAATTATATCAATATTTCAGAAACTGTATTTGAATATCACCAGTATTTAATTCAACAAATTGTATTAAGGTTATTTGAACATGCCTTTTTTAAAACAGTCAGACTTCTGGAAGTTGCTTTAACATTTCTAGTGTAATTATTAAGTGTAAGTGAATTGTGAAGTACAGTAAGGACTTTCATTGCGCTACATAAGCTGGGGTATGAATTACAAAGGTGCTTAAATTTTAGATGTGGAATGAAAGGTGCCCAGTCCTTGAATCTGCTGTTGATGAAAGCATGGGAACCCTCTGGCACCTCACACCAAATAACGCCTCGTGTTTTAAGCATTGGTCTACACTCTCACTGGTGCCCCTTTGATTAGTCACCACATGTTAAATGTCAGCAATAAGCATGAGAAGAAAATCGTCCCATTGTGCACTGTATTCAAGTGTGTATAAAAATCAAAATTTACATTGTTTATTTTGCTTGCGTCAGTTGTGCAACGTTTGGCATCAGTTTGACAGCCTCAGCCACAATATTCTTATCTCCTTTTGCTGTTGGTTTGAAATGAGGGATTGATGTTCAGAGAGAGCCCCACCTCCTACTCAATAGTTCCACTGAGATAGATCCATTTCAGTTGGAAATACGTCAACAAACTGAAAGTCTCAGCAACTTTGGCCTCATTCGGACTTTAAAGATGTTGCCTCCTAAATCTGCTATATAATTGCTATAAAAATAAAAGTGTATGGGTGTTTTCCAGTACTGAGTTGCGGCTGGAATGGCATCCACTGCGTAAAACATATGCCGGAATAGTTGATGGTTAATTTTGCTGTGGCGACCCATATTAAATAAGCCACTAATCTGAAGAAAAATTAAGGAATTAGCACGACTTGACTTTTAGTGTTGAGCTTCAGCATACATCCACATCAATATGAGATGATTTTTAAATGGCTGGTTTCTATGTGTTGTAATTACAGCTGCTTATTCTATCACTAAAAACAAGGTATTTTCTTTAGAGGTACTCATACTATCACTCACATTCAGTTCTTGTTATTAACTTGACTGTATCTGGCCTCAGGGAATCGTTCAGGACGTGGTTTTCCCACTCATGTGCTACACGGACAGTGATGAAGAGCTCTGGCAGGAAGACCCTTACGAGTACATCCGTATGAAATTTGGTACGTGCATCTGCCACGAGTTTCTTTCTGTGTAGAAATCCAGAAAATATATGATCTTATTCTTCCACTCTCTCTCTACTTCCTCTTAGATGTTTTTGAGGACTTCATCTCCCCCGCCACTGCAGCTCAGACGCTTCTCTTCACCTCTTGCAACAAAAGGAAGGAGGTGGGTGTTTTTGGAGGTGCCATCTGGCAAGATGAGGCCTGCGATATGACTATGTTTGGCTGAGTTTTGTGCATGTCTTGCTGCCAGTCCTTATGTATCCAGTCAGCGCCCTGCTGCTCCTTCAACAGAACTGTTGGACGCTTCTGACGGCAGGTGGAAAAAGAGCTTGTCTGTCGTCTTAAAGGGCCATGAGCACTTCCTTTGTAATCTGATATGTTTTTACTTGGGCTGGAATTATTGATCATGAAAACTGATTTACTTGATTAGAGATTCTGTTTATAGCATCAGGGTTCATACAGTCATGGAAAAGTCATGGAAAACAGATATCTGTATTCTTGAATATAGGTTATTTACTTCTTTTCTGTTCTTGGCCAATCACATACTCTTCAGGGTTTCTGCTACATTCATTCTTCCATGGCGGGACGCCACACTAAAATTCACTCTGCCACTGCTACATTACTACTCATTCAAAACATTCAGCCGTCATTTTTTTAAATACTGGGTTATAATCGCACCAAAACGTATTAAAAGGTAAGTTAATTCTAACAGCGCAAACTTTTCTGTAATCTTAGTGCTGTGCGTCATTTGCTTAACCCTTTAAGGATTCATGCTCAGTGACTGACTGACAGGTGCGTGATGTGTGAGGCTAGCAAACACGGCACAGCTTGCAGTTAAGATGAACACAGTTCATAATTAGATAATTCTTTATAATACTTAAAATTTTTTTTAGATAAGTACTTTATCTTGCTGGAGTTTATGGCCGTTTCACTTCAGGATGCATTAATGCCCCTCGGTAGGTCTATTGGACACATTCATAAGTATTCCTAGCAAATCTAATAAATCTTGGAGACATACTTGTTGCATAAATGCACTGAATCGCACTTCAGCGTTTATTTGTGTGCGCACAAAAAAAACCTGCACTTAAGCAGTGTATATTTGAGGGCTGCAAAAAGTTTTATGCACGAACAGAGGAAACCGGCGCGTAAACAGAGATTCACATGCTCGCATTACATAAATGTGATCTCGGTTTGTAATACTGCGTTCACCACATTTGTCATCGAAATTAAGCCACAGGTAGTTTGTAGGTCTGTGTAAAAGGCCCAACAGAGTCTGCCAGAGTTGGAAAAAAATCAGAGGAAACACTGCTCTTACATTATTAGTGCTGTGTGAACATTATCTAAATCAATATTACATAGATATAAATTGAAACTGAATAGATTGTTGCGTGTTTTACGATAAAATTGAACATGCATTGTTTGTTTTTCTTTTGCCATGCACAGGTAGACATTGCATGAAACATTAGGTCTTGAAAATTTGCTCGAGTGTTGGAGATTTTTACGAAAATGCACATGCTGGTGCTTGTTCAATTAGGTCTCTTGTTCCCCACAAACCTTTATGCAAAATGAAAAAAAAAAGTTTACTGATATAACTGCCTTTATTTACTTTTTCTTTGGCTTGAATGCAGGTTTTAACTGCAATACAAGGACTTGAAGACATGGCAACAAGTTGTGATAAACTGATAACAGTTTGTCTTGAGCACAGTTTTACATTGATTTCTTAAACATGCATAATTGTAGCATTTTGCAGCAGCAGCTCACTCGTGGTTGACAATTAACTGATTCATATTTCTATATAACATGTTCATAAATGAATTAATAAATAATAATAAAGTTGTTTTCGACCAGGGGCTTTCAAAGTCTCAATCTCCAGATCTGAATTTTGATTAATGTCCATAAACTGGAAAAATTGGTTATAAAAAACATGTTATACATGTATGTTTTTTAAAGGCTTTTAGATGGTTGATTGAAGTGCCTTTTGCATTTAAAAATACAGTGACAAGTGCAAAGGTGGCAAAAAAGAAATTGACACATAGCGTCAGCAGTTATTAGAAACGAAACCCAACCAAAGGTCACGTATAACATGGTGCAAAATACAGAGCAGTTAGGCCTGTATTCCATCAGCTGTTAAAAAAAATCTAATCGTCCACATTTGCATTGCGGTGCAGTGATCAAAAAACAAATAATTTGACACCCCTATCCATTATGGTAAAAATAATCAAACTGTGACTCCTGGTCAACTATAAAACCAATTAAACATTGCAGATCCTGGAATGTGACTATTGTGGATGTGCTCATTGCGATATTGATGCTAAAATGACATTGTGCATCTGTATTCCTGTAACATTATACAATCTGTGATTTTTATTATTTTGTGAATTTTATACTTAAGCTGCAACATAACAGAAATATTACAAATTTTCTAGCCCGTGTTTTTAAAAGTGTGTATCATTTGGCTGTGAGTGAACAGTGTGCGTGGTGTCCGTCTGCGTTTAGTGCCGTCTCCGGTCTGTGTCTTACAGGCTGCGGGGCGGTTCTCACACCACACTCGCGGCCACAAAGCCACTGGAGATCATAGTACTGGCCTAGTGATGTCTAAATGACCATCCACCACTGACCAGCCTCCATAGTCTCCAACAAAACCTGCACATGGCATAGAGGATTTGTGTTTTAACTTGTTGAATTTTTTTGTGTAACAGGTGCTGCAGAAGTCAATGGGCTTCTGTTATCAGATCCTCACAGATCCCGCAACTGATCCCAGGAAAAAAGATGGCGCTCTTCATATGATCGGCTCACTAGCTGAGATTTTACTCAAGGTGATTTTGCTGGACATTTCACGACTAAATTTGTATTTTTCTTTTTTTTTATTATTAAACTGGCCTGGTTGGGACTGTGATTCAAATGTGTACTTGCCCATCACTGCCCATTTACAATAATAATAATAATAATAATAATAATAAAACAAAATAAAGTTTTCACATTAACTCATTTAGACTAATGAAGAAATGAATGCAATTGTCACAAAGTTTGCATACCGTAGCAGTGACATTTTATTTTCCTACAGCAGTACCACAATAATGTACAATGCTTTCAAATGTAATATGACAATATTACAGACAAGTTGTAAAGTGTAAAACAACAATGACTACGTTTACATGGACATCAGTAATCAAATTATTTACCTTAATCTGAATAAGACAATAATATGATTAAGGTGTTTACATGAGTCGCTTTTTGAATGTTTCTTACATGATCCTGTTTTACATGTTATAGCGCATAATTTGATTAACATCGTTGCATCATCGCGCTATCCACATTTTCTCCGGAGTTTCGTGAAGATTCGGGTGTCTCATTTTTAATAAAAATTTTTTTCAACTGCAGTTTGGCACTTTCACTTTTATTTGCGAACATTTCATGCATGCCCCCAGTGACAAACGAGATATTGGATGCAACTATGAACTGCTGGAAGAGTGTTGTTTTAATGGAAGCTCGTACCACGTGCTGAATGGAAGAAAAAAAAACGTGTTTTACGATGCAGGTGCCTGTGGTCTTTACTGACTCGGTAGGTGGCAAGAGCAACAAACAATAGTGTGTGTGGACTATCCTGTCGCAGAACGCGGTGAAAAGTCCTACATGACTAATAGTTTGATTAAGGTGTCCATGTAAATGTACTCAATGTGTGGTCTTTACTAAATTAGGTGTAAAATAATGTTTGTTAAAGCTACAAAAGTCAAGAGCGCATGTTATTTTTCTCTGTTTTTATGTAAATATATGAACATTGATTGACTGTAGCAGGTATACTGCATTGATTACTTTGGCCTAATACTTGGATCCAGTGTTGAGGAAAGTTACTTTTGAAAGTAATGGAGTTACTCTCCAAAAAAAGCAGTTACGTTGCTTAGTTACTTTTTTATGGAAAGTAATGCATTACAGTACTTTTGAGTTACCGCTTCATACCTGCTTGAGGCTTTATCCCCTTCAGAACTTGCAGGGTTTTTTTTTTAGTAGAAAAGCTCTGCATTTAATGACACGCTGTATAACTTACCTTCATTTACCTTTTCAAACAAATGAATACAAAAATTGAGACAATCTTCATTTCTTCCATGTGTTCAAAATAATGAAATTGCTTCCATCACAGAAATGGTAGACTGCCATCTTGGTTTCTAATCTAAAAAGTCTACCCAAATATTATAACAACATTTATTATTATTATTATTATTAATATTATTATTATTATTATTATTTAAGTAATGCATTACTTTACTGGTTACTTAGAAAAGTATTATTACGTAACTCTGTTACCCCCAACACTGCTTGGGTCTAATATAATTATTCATTTTGAAGCTGTTTGCATTCATTCATATGACAAACTGGCCATCTTAATGACTGTCCCAGTAGTCATAGTTGATTTTCTTTTGTGTCTTCCTGTGCTTAGATTGTACAGTGGCCAAGAGAACTCAAATGTGCTGCTAGTTCCAGCGTAATAATCAATGAACTCTACTGCTGCACCAGGGCACAATAATATTTCTCAGTTCTGTTATCTAACTGGGGACTATTTTCAGAAGCTGTGTAATATTTTGCCTGCCATGGTATGGCAGCAAAGTTCTGTGATTACTATGCCATAATGAGAGTATAGTTTCTAGCCAAATCCGCTTATAAAATGGTAACTTTTCAATTTCTGTACAACACATGCAAATATAGAAACACACTGCAAATAGCACAGACCACAAAGAAAAGGTGTAGGGGGACCTAAAAAGTGACTAACCCCAATTGCTTCCTGTTTAAAGTCACCAGTACTGTTTTGAGAATAATAAATAGCAAAAAAAAAAGTGACCTCAAAGATCTCTGACAAAACCGCTGACTCTAAAGAGGAAGCACCCGGTTTTCTTCACCTTTTTGGGATCACATGAGATTTTGCATGCATGTCTGTTGTCAAATTGATGATATTTGTTTTTTTTATTTGTGCTTTTTTCTTAACCTGTAGTTGATTTGAGCCCTCTTGGCCACCGTAGAATTGTATTGGTAAAAAAGAAATTTAAAACAGCCCTTAGAAACACGTGCAAATGATTTAAAATCTAGCCAATAGGAATAACCAGTGCTTTTGTGTTAGTGTTAATTGCTTTCCCTGCATTTTCAGAGGAAGATCTACAAAGACCAGATGGAGTTCATGTTGCAGAATCATGTCTTCCCGCTTTTCCGCAGTGAGCTGGGCTACATGAGAGCGAGGGTGAGTGTCTATAACTGTTACCATATTAACAAATAGTTCTTAATGCTGAACGGCTGAAATGGTGCAAAGCTTATGGTGATTCTGTCTGTGTTTAGGCCTGCTGGGTACTTCATTACTTCTGTGAGGTCAAGTTCAAGAATGACCAGAACCTGCAGGTGGCCCTCGAGCTCACCCGCAATTGTCTGATCAATGACAATGAGCTTCCGGTTAAAGTGGAGGCTGCCATCGCCCTCCAGGTCCTCGTCAGCAATCAGGAGAAAGGTAAAGGTTTACTCCTCTTGCTGGGATCTTGAATAAATGGGGATTAAAATGGAAGCCAGTCAAATAAAACTTAATTTACTATGCAATGGCTGAAGTTCACTCTGAATGATCAATAATCAGTCGTTATTGGCTATGAAATTTAATATTGTGCAAAAAAAGAAAACGGGCTCAAAATCAGAAATACAGGAAAACTTTTAAGGGCCATGAAACTCCCCCTGTCTCAGCAGGGTGTTTTCACACCTACAGTCTGGAAAAGCTCAGGAAAGTGGGTGTGTCCAGCTCTGTTTAGGTGGGAGTGTCAGGGGAGGGAAAGAGGGAAGGTTTTGCATAAAAATGGGAGTTTCCATTTGGACACGTGCTGATTTTCAAACAGGCAACACACAAACACAGACGCAGGGGGAGAAAGACAGTGACTGTTTACATGGACATCAGTCATCTAATTATTTGCCAAATTATATATTTGTCGACTTTAACTGCAGTTTGGCACTTTCACTCAGGGAGATTTCCTGCATCTCCCTCGTGACAAACGAGATATTAAATGTGAGTAACTTCTGGAGGAGTGCAGATTTAATGGAGTGTGTTAGATCGCACGGCGTATGTTAGGAAAAAAAGACGCCCTCGGTAAGCAGCGTCAGAAAGTTGCGTGTGTGTTTATATGTTTACACTCGGAGAGCAGCGTTCTCTCACTTACCACATCTGTAGAGACAGGAAAATCAACACCAACTAAACCGCAGCTGTTTTTTGAAAAGTAGACGATCGGCAAATCGGGATTTCAACATTTCCAGATGCGGAAAGCTCTCGGGTAAAAACGCATTTCTGTTGCGTGCATGCTCTGTAATCCACCGTGAGTGCAGTTGCGCTCTCATAGCAGGGAAATGAGAGCAAAACTTTAGTTGAAGCACATTTATAAACACAACACTGGCGACCTGTGTCTGCAAACAATTCTTCTTGCACTTGTTTTGGCAACACAACGTGGCGTCTCTCTGTCGTCTGAACACTGTAGCAGGTAAACTTTCACGCTGTCATGCATATTAATGAAATTGCGCTGCATACACAATAGAGCGCGGTGATTGGTTTGAACCAAGTCTTTCTCATGACTTAATGCCGCGTGCTCAGAGACGATACGATGCACTGGCCGGTACAGACGTCCACTCTCCAAACTGGAATACACCTCAATCATCGGGTGACGCAGCTTCAAAAATTTGTTTCAAACTGGAAGAACGAATTTGCTTGAAATAACGCAAAAACAACAAATTTTCACTCTTTAGCGAAATATGTGTCCTAATAGTGTTTATAGCAGCGTGGGACACATGACTGTCAACAGCTCAAAAACTGTGTTTCGGTGTTTCGTGACCCTTTAATGGAGTATAGCATATAATAGTTATATTTTATTAGTGTTAGGCTTTAGTTTCATTAGTTTTTATATTTTAATTAATACAAAAAGTGTAATTTGAAAGTATCACAGCAAATCGAAACTAAAAACGTACTAAAAATTATGTATTTTAAATAATGACTTTTAAAGTAATTTAAAGAATGACTGTTTTGAATATTTGAATAATGATTTTACACAAACAGCATTGTTGGTTTACAAAGACAATCAAACATAATCTGGTTGCACCACTACACTTGCTTTCTTGTTTTTTTTTTTACAATAAAAACATGTTAAATGAGAAACTGAAATATTTTATGTCATACAAAAAAAACCCCAAAACAAATATTTTTATTATAATTAATATAATTTTAATATAATTTTATTAATATAAAAAAAAAGATTTAGCTCTTCACTTCATATTTTTAATTTTTTCATAGTATATGTATTAATTACTCTACTTTTACTATAAACCGACATAGCCATTTGATAAAGGCTGATATTTTAGGAATTATGGGATTTGTTGAAAAAAAAAAAAAAAGCATCGAGTGTGTTTACTAGTGACATTAGGAGTCAAGGAACACAATCCAATCATTTTTTTCTTGGTAGTTAAAGGGCTAAGATGTGGAAAAAAATGTATTTCTTTTCATTCATCTTGCATTATCTGAGTTTGTGCTTTGATTTTTCTCTTCAGCCAAAGATTACATCACCCCCCACATCCGGCCCGTGATGCAGGCTCTCCTCCAAATCGTCCGCGAGACCGAGAACGACGATCTTACCAACGTCATCCAAAAGATGATCTGCGAGTACAGCGAGGAGGTCACGCCAATCGCCGTGGAGATGACCCAGCATTTGGTAAGAGCCTCATCTATGATTCACCACTCATCTTGAAATCAAATCATCTCGAAATAAACATCTCCTTCCTCTTTCTCAGGCCATGACCTTCAACCAGGTGATCCAGACGGGGCCAGATGAGGAAGGAGGAGATGATAAAGCGGTGACAGCCATGGGGATCCTCAACACCATTGACACGCTGCTGAGCGTAGTTGAAGACCATAAAGAGGTGAGGAAATGGAAACATGGTGCGCTGAAGTTCCTCCTGTCTCTCTGGCCTCTTTCGCCCTGCTCAATTACTTCCTGCCGCCCACAAACTCTGTAGAGAGAGACCGATTTAAAATAGCCCTGCAGAAATTTATCTGTGTTGATATTTATAT
Organism: Danio albolineatus; assembly: GCA_903798035.1. Lineage (NCBI taxonomy): Eukaryota > Metazoa > Chordata > Actinopteri > Cypriniformes > Danionidae > Danio > Danio albolineatus. The sequence continues at coordinate 974,627 of CAIGQQ010034334.1, forward strand.
AGCAAATGCCTTCTTTGTTGTGTATACGGTTTCATCCTTGGATATGAGTTTCAGTTGGATTCATGTTTAATTATGTATGAATGTCATTTATTTAAAGAAGATAAATCATATGGAAATGAGGGAGAGGATGGTAGAACATTAGACTAGTACATTTGCATTAGTACTGTGGAGTATTTGGTTACCATGGACCATATGGACCATTATCGTGACTAATTAGTTGTTATGATATTAAAAGGGCCATGACCGCCCCCTTCCCAAACCACCACCACTCACAAAATGAGACACAAACTATAAAATCCACTTTTTACACAAACTTTTTAATCCAGAGATTAAAAAAAAAATAGGCGAACACAGCAGCATGGATGTAGGCAGTGTGTCTCATTAGCTATGTTTCCATCCAGCAATTTTTATTCGCATTTTGAATATGCGCAAAAAAAACGGTTGATGGAAACGCCATGATGCGCATGAATTTTGAAAATGCGCATAAAAAATGTATGCGCATAACTGAGTAGGATAAACTTTTTATACAATAAGAAAAGATGCGCATAAACTGCGATGGAAACACTTTTTTACCGCATAAATTCCAGTATGCGCATTAAAGAAAGGTCATGTGATTGTTATAAGAGATTGTGTGATAATAAAAATGTGTGTAAATGGACAAACCAGCAGGCTGAGCACATCGTAAAACATCTGAAATGTTGTTTTGGTCATTCTAAAACGCCTTACCTTTTAAGTAGTTGTGTTATTATATTATTATTGACCTCCAGAATCAAGAGCATCTGTGCTCCGCGTCTGACACCTTCAAACGCCACTGTGTGTTCACTGCTTGTCAGGATTGCCTTCTGAGGTGCAAGTCATTTATTAAATGAAGAAAAAGATTGACACAGCTTCTCCTACTGCAGCAAATTACGTTTTTACTGTTGATATTTGGCGCCAGTTAATCAGGAAGTGACGATTTTGTCCGCTTTCACTTGTTGGATGGAATCGCTGCTTTATTCGCACGTCTTTTATGTGATAATCCAGTTTTGTGCATAAAGTTCAATTGCCAATTTTTCTACACCTCCATTTTTTCTACATTCTCCAATTTTTGTACACCTCTCCTGACAAAAATGCTTGCTGCAAACCAACAGCTTTGCTGTATCGGTCCTGACAGAATCACAGGAGAAAAAAATGCAATAAACCCTGTGGATCATGGAAACAAACACATACGACCTGTTCTGTGCAGACGTGGTCTCACCCAGTCGTTGGGTCACAGAGATTGGCAGATCTGCCTTGCTTTTGGAAAGCACATGCTCTTATGAATTATTAGGAAACAAGGTCTTCTTATAGGATAAGAAAATTCCTCTATGAAGAATAATAATGAGAAACTAACACGTCATCAATCCGCCAGCAGATTTTTTGCTACGTCACCAATTTTGATCCTGCTCCAAAAAATATTTAAAACCCGCTAGATAAAATTAGCTGACAAAAGCTCCAGATCATCCAGTTTTCCCCAAATTAAAGCTAACATGTGCTAACGTTGTCTAAACTGAGGCTCAACGCACACAAATCTGGTAATTTGTAAAGTACTCCAGGGTTTCTTGTAGGCATGGTCCAGTATGATAACCATAGATAAAAATATCACAGTTTCACGGTATGATGGTATTGTGTTTACTGCTCTAAAATATATTCTTTTTAAATGTCTGGCTAAAAAACAAAACCTTTTCCCCCTTTTGAACACAATTTTTTTTTTGAGAAACATTTAAAGTATTTTGGAGCTGTAAACATGTCAGGCTAAATAATTCAAGTCAATAATTTACTTCTGCGGTCTTCGATTGTTTCAAAAACACTGATGTCTTTACAATTACACCTAAAGAACTTAAACAAAATGTAAATAAAAAATATCACCCATACCTTAAAAACGATATAGCAGAAAATTATGGTGGTATGAAAACCTTAACTCTTCCATACCGCTGTATACCTTGAAAACAGTTATCGTCCCATGCCTAGTTTCCTGAACTTTTAATGTTTAATTGCCATAATATATAATCTATGAAAAATGTTCCTACTGTCTAGTATAGTTGGCTTTCCTCTATGTGGTATGGCACTGTTTTGGGGGCTTTTGCACAGTGTTCTCTACCTAATAGTTTTGCAATACCACCTTGGGTGAGATTACTAGCTAGCTGTACTATAATGTACCAAAATGTGACGCAAACACGTTGATCAGATTGGCAGAGAGCATTATAACTACTAGTGTCATTGGCTATGTTGCTGACTATTTTAAATAGTTCAAGCTAAATGGAAGCGAGCTGTACTAATCAGTACCATACCCAGTACCATGTACAAGTTTTATTTGTGCTTGAGAATTAGTTTTCAGGAGCAAAGTGGTCATTAACTCTTGGTGTCCAATATCTAGTCATCTTAAAAAGAAGAGAATGCAAAATTTTTACTGTAAACCTGGTCTGCAAAAAAAGTTAAGAGTCTCTTAAAGATTATTATAATTTTTTTATGCTAAATATTTATTGTATAAAGTGTACTTGCGGATGTTGTATATTTAGTATCAAAGGCTATGGATACACAAGTGTCACTATAGTTTTGACTGGGGGGCAAGTGTAATGATCAATGCAGCTGCTCTAGCGTAGGAAGCTCCACTTTCAAGTAAAGGAGCCAATCTTCAATCTCTAAAGACTGACTATTTTCCAGGGGAGTACTTTCTTCACAAACATGAAATAGATGTTCATAAAGCTTGAAATCTCTACATCTAAACTTGAAAATAAATGTTCTCTGGTTTTGTAATCTGTAAAATTAATGCGAGGTAAATTAATGTCTTTCCCACCTGATTCATGAATTACCGCCTTCACCATTCAAATGCAAATCACATGACCGAACACCCACAAACTTGTTAAACGAAGCGGTTGCTGTCATTTTAGGAAGAGGTTTTCCATTTGGATCAAGTTAGAAATTACTTCCAAAGAGATTCACGATCAGCTGGAGCATTAAGTGGGGGATATAGTGTAGCATGTACTGTTTTTAATCATATGGTAGTTATGGTTTGGTTGACAGGATGACGTTATAAAGGATGTTAGTGTTGTGATCTTGTTCCCTTCCAATGCGCAATAGCCTGGGTGACCTGAAAAAAAGGCATTTTGTCACGATTTTAATGTTTAAAAACACAATTTTAGAGACCGTTGATGTTAAATTTCACTGGTGCTTTCAAATATTACATTTTGATGTCTCCCCATTCACAGAAATAGGAGCTTGTCTCTTAGATGGTGCTAAGTAAATGGAATTTTCTTAAAGGGACTTTATTAGAAATTAATATTGTAAGTACATGAGGAAATAGTAATTTTATTATAATTTATGACTGTTACCATATGTCTGAGCAGAGATCTCACTGTGCATTGACACGTTTGATTGGCTGGTTTCAGATTACGCAGCAGTTGGAGGGCATCTGTCTACAGGTGATCGGCACAGTCCTGCAGCAGCACGTCCTGGGTGAGTTCCGAACACCACTGCAGAAACCCGTTTTGTGTGACCGTCTGCTCGTGCATTTATAGATTTGGGTTCGTTTTTCCAGAGTTCTACGAGGAGATCCTGTCTCTGGCCCACAGTCTGACGTGTCAGCAAGTGTCTCCTCAGATGTGGCAGCTGCTCCCCCTCATCTACGATGTCTTCCAACAAGACGGATTTGACTATTTTACAGGTGACTCAGAGGCTAGCGTTCACTTTTGTGTTTATAATTTAATAAGGAAGTTCAATAAGCGAACATGCAAAGCCAGGGGATTTTGCAATCAATGTAAACTTATGCAAAGTCAGCCTTGTTTACTTTTGCAAGATACTTTAGCAAGACACTTCCTCATGTTCCCTCTTTTTTTTGTGTTTCAGATATGATGCCACTTCTCCATAACTACATCACAGTTGACACAGACACGCTCCTGTCTGACACCAAATACCTTGAAATAATCTACAATATGTGCAAAAAGGTATAGTCTCACTACTAACTTGTCACAGTCTACATCAATCGACATTTATCAATCTGTCTGTCTGTCTGTGTCTGTCTGTCTATCTAAAAGTATGAATACTTTTTTCCAACATACTATAGCTTTTAGGTCAGTAGCAAAGCAATCAGATCAAATATTTTGACTTTCTCTAGATATAGTTAATGGGACAAGGTCAACTCTCTAGACCTTGTTTACACCTGTTTATTAGCATTGTCCAATGGTTCACGAATCTTTGTGTGTTTACATAAAATAATCTCAGTAAGGCAAGTACTTGCACTTTAAATGGATTAAAGTAATTTAGGGTTACCTGTACTATCATGTTGCTGTACTTTTGTGTTACTGGAATGTTTATCTTTAAGTGCAAAACGTAAAACATTCAATAAACACCAAACATACAAACTGCAGTAAAACAAGAATGGAAATAAGAGTAATTGTGTTTAAGCAGTAATGACAATCAGAATATGTAAATAATATTTAGTATTTATAGTAGTAATAATAGCGATAATAGTGTATTTTGTGAAGATAATGTTCTAGTAATAATAACATATGTGAAGAAATAATATTTTGACAGCAACAGTGACATCAGTGATAATGAAGATACTAGAATAATAATGTATTGACAATGTTGAGAGAGAAGCATAAACATTTACTTTGACTTTCCTGAAAGTGTGCTAGAATGGGTTTGTGTTAACTCTTTGTGCTCGGTCAGATTTTGACAGGAGACCCTGGTGAGGACCCAGAATGCCATGCGGCCAAGCTGTTGGAGGTCATCATTTTGCAGTGCAAAGGTCGTGGTATTGATCAGGTGTGTTTTCCGAGATTTGCCAGTTCTACATTTTCCATTTAGGCAATAACAGCCCTACATTACCCCTGATTACCCCCACAAATCAGACAAGCATAATTTACATAGTATTTCTAATTAATTAGATAAGAAACCAATGTGAACTGTTACAACTATATACGTGTTTTGAAAATATTTAATTTTTGATTATTCATATTTTTTGGATTATTCATATATTCAAAATATTATTCATATTTTTGAATCAAATGATTAATTTGATTATATTGGCTATGGACTTCAAATTTACTCCCTGTGAGGTCTATCGACCCAACCCTAATGCAAAGGGGAGTTTTAATACAGCTTTCCTTCATCTCCTCTTGCGAGTGGGCCCGCCGTTTGTTTTATGTTCTGGTCGCTGCTGACGGAATGGAGTAGGAGCACACAGTTTTGTTTAGATTAACAAGTTGCATATAAAAATTTGTTTTAAAACCACTCAAATTTTGTCAACCCACCAATGTGTTTTTTTTAACCGCAAAATCAAATTCAAAACCACCCAATCTGGCAACACTGGTTATTGCTGGAGCACTTATGGCCCATTTTCACTGAGTGGTACGGTACGGATCACCTTTATCAGGCTTGCGTTTCCGCTGTTAAAGGGTAATCTATTGGTGGGCATGGCGTACGACAAAGTTTCAGTGGACTTTTCGCTCGAGGAAATGTCTACAATAAAGCTGTACGTAGTCCTTATTTAGGTTCAAAAACAACACGAAATATAGCACACAGTCAGTGTAAACCTCTCATCTGTGTCTTTAAACTTCACCAGCACATGTAACCTCTTGTTAGAGAGTAATTACGTCATTCAGAGTTCATATTAGTCCAAAAGGTGATGATGATTGTTAAACGTAGCAGTTTGTTCATGTTTGCTGACAATAATTTTGCTCCTTTATTTCCGGCTTCTCCATTGTTTTTTTTGCACACGTCAGTCTCGCGTTTGTCAGTTTCTGAAATGATCAGGTTTCAAAAGCACGTCAATAATCAAGCGCACGTTATTATCATCAGCTCAAGAATTTTGTTGTTGCAAATAATATAATCGCGCACGCAGCAAAGCGAAATCGCCCGTGCTTTTAACGGGCTCGTAAAAAACTGCGGGGCACAGGGGAGAATCTGCTTTTCTCTTGGCTTTGTGGCTGTTTATAAAGACAACGACATGGGTTGTTTGAGCTCAGGTAGACCATGGCTTGTTATTATATGTATATATTTTTAGGGTGTAATATCTCAGCTGTGTATTTAAACATGGCAGTTACTTTCTTTTCATTCTGGCTTGTTGTGCAAGTGAAAGACATATCTCTGTAACCCAAAAAGTAGTACGGTTCGGTACGCTTTTAGACAGTAGAAACAACCATAAAAGCATACTGTAGATTTTAGAAGGATAGCAGAAAGCAACTAGAAACAGAAAGGGGAGGAGGGAACAACAGAGCAACACTCCCAGGCACGTAACAGTAGAATAAAAATATTTTATGAAACAAATATCTTTAGTCAAACCCTGATTAAACAGTCATTTAAATATTGTACATATTATTATTGAGAGAAATGGTGACAACTGGTGTTTCAAAGCATTTTACACAAACTCTGTTTCTCCCTCTGTTTTTATGTAAAGATTTTTTAAAAACTAGTCTTTACAGGTTAATATGAGCTTGCTGTGTCTACCTGCAGGTGGTGCCATTGTTTGTGACGACCGCTTTAGAGCGCTTGACACGTGAAGTGAAGACGAGTGAGTTGAGGACCATGTGTCTGCAGGTGGCCATCTCTGCCATCTATTACAGCCCTCCTCTGCTCCTCAACACTCTGGAGAACCTGCGCTTCCCCAACAACACCGAGCCCATCACCAACCACTTCATCTCTCAGTGGCTTAAAGACATCGACTGCTTCCTCGGGTACACACTTCATACCGCTTTCTGGAGAGCTCTGTTAATATCTATCTGTCTGTAATAATTAGGGATCTGCAGGTCTAGTAGACTAAACAGTACCACTACTAGTAAGAGAGAAAAAATAAATTGAATCATTCAGATCACCATAAGTTAAACATTATATTTAAGACACAAAACACATGAAAAATAACACATTATTTTTCTTGAAATCCTGGGATGAAACTACATTTTTTTTTACGTCAGACCTCTAGTGTTTTTTTTTTTTTTTTGTGTTTGTTGCAGCCAAAGTTATAGTTTTGCTATTTAGTTTTTTGTTTTGAACGTATTTTTTTGTTTGTTTTTATTGGTTTTATTATTTTTTTGTGAACACTATATTTAGTTTTTATTTACGTTTTAGTTTGAGATTCTAGTTAAACAGTAATGAACACATCCGGTGTTGACCAGAGATAAGTTTAGTGTTCGCACACTGAAATGCAAGACATTTATATAGGGCTAAACAATATATAGTTTGGTCATCATTATTACAATGTGTGTATCCGCAGTAGGCTTAATCGACGTATTAATTAGATTATAAATCTTACCATTTAATTGGAGTGCAGTGAGTGCACTATTCTGTGCTTCTGAAGGGCTGTATTTAAATTTCTGTTGTATTGCGTCTGGTGCAAACAGCCAAATTGCTTATCACTGCAAATCGTCACGTAGTGTTTTGTTAGAACACAGGGTTACAATTAAGATTGTGGGATGTCGATTATTATGTCAAATGTGAAACATTGTGACGGACGATGACATCGTCCTCATTGGTGGTGGTAAATTAATTATGAATAATTAATTAATTTATAACAAACTAATTATTTGTAGCCTACAGTTTTAACTACCTGACCTGCATGGTCTTTGTTTTACCCATAACCAAATCATAAATAAATAGATAAGTTGCACACAAATTACCACCTGTCAATCACTTTTTCCCCGGGACTCTGGCATGAACAGGCAGAGTGATCTGTGTTGTTATAATGGTGTCGACAAACTTGGTTGGTAAAAAAAAGGTGCACAACCAACAGGAACCAACCAACAGTATCTGAGGTTTTCACTAACATTACTAAGTACAAACTTGAAAGCGAAAGATTGAAGCAGTAAACTGACGGTGTGACACATTACCTGATAGATTCCAATGATCAAAGAGTCGTTAGATAGAGACAAGATTAATTAAATATACGTTTAACAACTATAGAGAGACACGATCCAGTGGTGCATCCTTGATAAACTGACCGATGTGCACTGCTCTCTGGGATTTTGTGCTCAAAGCACCCGCTGACTGCATGATGGTGTGCGCGTGTGGGGGTCACGTGATGTGCGTTTTCAGTGGTATAGTGTGGATGGAGGGCTGTTTAGAAATGCTAGATGAAAGTCAGTGTGGATGTGGATCATTTTTGTTCTAAAATGTCAACTTAAAACTAAGATGTAATAGTGTAAATGGGGCCTCAGTGTGTATTTTTCTGTATTTTTCCAATATCGTGCAGCTTTTTTTTTTTTTTTTTTTTTTTTTTTTATTCACTGATTCATTCATTCATGAAAGGTGATGGTCTACTTCAAATGTTGACTAGTGTGTACATATAAATTAAAATGTTATTAATAAAATTATTAAGGTTTTAATCTGCTGTCTTCAAAAAAGAACTTAAGTTTTCTAAGATGCAGTGGCTTCTTTTTCCAGGCTCCACGATCGTAAGATGTGTGTGTTGGGTTTGTGCGCCCTCATGGATCTGGAGCAGAGGCCGCAGGCGGTCAATCAGGTGGCAGGTCAGCTCCTTCCTGCCGCCATCCTCCTGTTTAACGGCCTGAAGAGAGCCTACGCCTGCAGGGCTGAACACGAGAACGATGAAGACGATGATGAAGAGGACGGAGAGGAGGAGGAAGAGAACGGTAAATGACTTGTATACTGGCTTTTCCTGCTGTTTTGAAATAACGCGTTAAAGGGATAGTTCGCCTAAAATTAAAACTTGTAATTTAACCAGCATTGTTTTAAATCTTTGAGTTTCTGTTGAACATTAAAGAAGATATTTTGAAGAAAGTTGGAAACCTGTAACCATTGAAATCCATAGTATTAGTTTTTCTTACTATGGAAGGTGATGGTTATGGGTTTTCAGATATTTTCAAATGATCTTTTGTGTTCAAAAGAAGAAAAACTTTAAAGCTGAGTAAATTTTCTCTTCTGGGTGAACTATCCATTTAAGTACAACACCTCAATGTCAGTGTACTGTCATTTTGTTTTTTTTAGCTACTTGTTTTTCTTTTATTCTATTATGAATATTGGATTGTCATCATATTGCTCATCCCTAATTGGAAAATATTTTTATAGTATTTAATATATTCACATTCACTCTTCTTTTTTTATGAATTAATCATTTGAGAACTTTATTTAGTCTGTTAAAAAATAGTAAGTTTAACTTTAAACTGTTGAAATTTAAACTGTTGATGTTAAAGGGATAATTTATCCAAAATGTAAAGTTTACACACCCCCAAGTGGTTATAAACCTTTGAGTTTCTCCTGTTAATCATCGAAGACTATATTTTGAAGAATGCTTGAACACCTGTAACCATCGATTCCATTGTAGGAAAACAAATAGGGTGGAAGTAAGTGGTTACAGGTTTTCAGCTTTCTTCAAAATATATTTTTTTGTGCAGTGCTTAATTTATAAATGAATGATAATTCCTGGAACTAAACCGAGAAGGTTACCATGACCAACGTCTATCACACAATTTCAGTTTTCCCAGAACATGACGTCTTTAAATGGTGATAGTGCAAACAATAAAGCATCAAATCTCTGAATGTTTTTAATTTTTTTATGCCATGTAATGTTATGGTCATTCCTGGATAAGAACATGTAGCTACAACTATAAATCTTCTGAAACATCACTATTCAGTTCATATCCAAGTGGGAAAAAAAATGACGCGCACCGTCTAATGTTAAAGAGCCCAGAGTTACCTCTTCTGTCATGTTTTCTGGCTGTCTCGTATGCTTCTGTTTCCCGATATCCTGATCCATTCGCACAGTTCCAGATCTCTTCTGATTATGCTTATTGTCAGATTTACTCGTGAAGAATTAATATGACTACTCCATGATCTGCGCACAAGCGCAGATCATGTATGTATATATATATATATATATATATATATATATATATATATATATATATGTATATATGTATATAATAGTAATTTTGCATGGTCACTGCATTCCACACAGCCTTTGTTTGCACTTATTCACATTCTCTCTCTTTCACACACACATATGCACGCACAAGTTAATGCTGGATCAATTAAAATAAATACCAGAATGCAAAACGCGTATATCTGACATTTTCCAGAATAGGATCCGGCCTAAAATTAAGCGCTGCTTTTGTGTTTAACATAAGGAACTCATAAAATTATAAAACAAAGATCAGTAAATGCATGAAGAGTACGTACATTAGTTAACATCCCTTTTAATAAAAGAGGACAAGCAATTTTGTGACCTAAAAAGAGAGAACTGTAAAAACTGTGTACCATTACATCCTCGATGAATAGTGATTTAACATGAGATTCATTTTGTGTCCATGCAGCCGAATTAGGCAGCGATGAAGACGACATAGATGATGAAGGTCAGGAATACCTGGAAATGCTTGCTAAACAAGCAGGCGAGGACGGTGATGATGAAGACTGGGAGGAAGATGACGCAGAGGAAACTGCTCTGGAGGGTTACACGACCTTGGTGGACGATGAAGACAACCTCGTCGATGAATACCAGATCTTCAAAGCCATAATGCAGAGTACGGGTTTCTTGTGTGGCGTGTATGAAATGAGTCATTGTAAAGAGTTTCGTTTGCTAACAGGCTCTGCTTTGTATTGTAGATGTCCAGGCTCGGGACCCGGCATGGTACCAGGCGATCACGCATTGTCTCGACGAGGAACAAAGAAAACAGCTTCAGGATATCGCAACACTTGCAGATCAGCGGCGGGCAGCACATGGTGAGGCTAAATGCTGTTAAATAAAAGCTGAATGAATGACTCTGCAGTTTCTTTCCTTGTTAATAAGAACGCCACCAATCATTCTGAATCCCCAAGGATCATGTTCTCTCAATTTGAAAGATTTGAATGTGTAAACTTTAGGCGATGCATTTCAAATGTTAAAGGGTTAGTTCACCCAAAATTGAAAATTGTTATTAATTACACACTCATGTCGTTCCACCTTCGTTCATCTTCAGAACACAAATTAAGATGTTTTGTCAGATGGACTTGCATTCAGTTTGGCTGGATTTGCATGCAAACTCTGGGTTCCCACACTTCTTGAAAGTACTTGACCTATGGATTTAAAGCCGGGAAAGTACTTAAAAACGAACATGGGTCTAAGAAGGTGCTTGAATTTCAATTGAAATTAAATTTCTTTGTGGGGTTATTTCATTATTTGTACTGTGCTTCTGTCAAAAACAGAAAAAAAAAATAATTAATTAAAATCTTAAGAACTATTGCGAATAATGCACATTTGATATATTTCAGAAACTGGGTTTAATTATTACCAGTGGTGGAATAAGAACTGTTATCAAACTCAGGTTAAAGTACCATTACTTGCACAATGTAGTGCAAGTAGAGTAAAAGCATCTGTTGTAAATATTACTCAAAGTATAAGTAAAAAGTAGCCCTTTCTAAAGTACTCAAGAGGACTGAGTAGTGAGTATGCTGTAAAAACCTGATGCATTTACATGTTATTTGTGGATGTGTGGGTAAACGTAACATTCTGTAGTGCATTTAGTTATTGTTTATGGCCATTTAAGATATCATACAGTAAGCATTCATCATCATCTCATCAGTGACAAAGTCTAAACAGTCTCTGGGTCATTGCCTGTAAAGATTTTAGACATTTTGGACACTTGTAATGCTTCATAAAGCGCTCATTTCTTGAGGTTGTTCAGTATGATGTGATTTACTTTCTATGTGCGATTTGATTGGACGGGAGTTGCAGAACTGATTTGCCTACTCTGCCAATCTCCAGACAGGAAAAAATAAAGTAGTGACTGCAGGTTGAAGGAAAGTAGTGGAGTAAAAGTTCTGATACTGCACTAAACATTTACTCAAGGGAAAGTAAAAGTACACATTTATAAAACTACTCAGTAAATTACAATTACAGTAGTTTGAGTATTTGTAATGTGTTACTTTGCACCACTGAACTCTAAACGTTTTGAACACAAACTTTTGTGATGCTACATACAGTATGTGGCTGTGTGAATTACAATGGTGCACACACAAAAACATGATATGCAGTCATTTCAGCTAACTAATATATTCAACATTAAATGTTGTACGAATGGGGTTTGTATTTCAAAGTCTAAAGCTTTAGTAAACATCCAGACTTGATCTACACGGACTTCATTCAATGTAATTGTGCACCTAATGTGGATTATATTAAGCTAGTCAGTTGTTTGACAAAACCCCACACACAAACAGTACATGTGCCAGTAGGTTTGTCAAAGCATTTATGAAACATGCTGTTTTACAATGTTTATAGGGTATTTTCTTCTTGGATTATCTTGATATGAGTGATATTAAAGTCCATTAAAATGAAAAGATTATCGATGTTAGTTTCAGTCTGATAGTTTCAAGGATATCTATTAGCTAGTGTTCTCCAAAACAGTGACGTAATTAGTGTTTAGCAAATATAACTCTTATTAAAATAGTCAAAGCTTGCAGTTGGTCACTTCTGACTAAATCAATCAACTATTTTTGTCACGTCACCTAATGCTTCAGTTTCTCCTCTAATCTTCAGTGGGTCATCGAAAAAAAAAAAAAAAAAAAAGCACATTTCAGAGCACTTCACGGGACCTTTACATATGACCAGACCAGCTGCTTTGTTTACAGCTGTAACCAAGGAAATGCTCTTACTACTGCAGTTCTATAGGCGCCCTCTGCTGGAAGAGAGTGAATTTGCATATTTAACCAGCATGCATTTTGTTTTAGGTCTGTACCTGTTTTATGTACTGCACAATTTCACAAAGATTGTTGTTTTTCCCATTAAATATTTTGATAAATATACAATATTTTAATTAACCAACTACCCAAAATGCTGGATATATACTCGTGTTGCTACTTTTGTGGATCATAATTAAAGTGCAGTTGTTGTCTCTGTGAAATCACTGTAGATTCAGCCTGTGATAAAGCAAATAAACATTTTGCTCACATAAGCATTTTCTAGTTAAACGTGTGTAAACGGAAATTGGTTTTGAATTTGCCAATTTTCTAGTTGAATGAGCTGTGTAAAATCATGATCGGTTAATCACTACTGTCAAACATTAAATTGGACCCGAAACATGCTTTTCTGCTGTGAAAAGAGTTCCACCATCTCACCATACTGCCAACATGCGACCTGTTTGATTGATGCTCTTATTTTCCCCTTTATTTTGTTTTTAGAATCAAAGATGATCGAGAAACACGGAGGATACAAGTTCACAGCACCCGTGGTGCCATCCAGTTTCAATTTTGGTGGCAGCGCCCCTGGGATGAATTGAGTCCTCTCTTTTCCTTCCCCTTTCTAACTGTGACTGAATGTAGTGAAATGAAAACACTTGTGTTGCTCCCTGAAGTAGTGGTTCCAGAACTGGTTCTTCTCTCTCACTCTTCAACTCTTTGACTATCAAATTTGAACAGCACCAGAAGATGTGGGAAGGCAACCAAACGCAACCAATGCCTGGGAAAACAAACCAAGAACTTGAACGCTAAGCAAAGTGGGGGAAGAAATAAAGCTCTGAACAATGTTGTCTTATGGAATCCAAAAGTTAGAGGAATACCATAACGGCAGCTCCCACACACATACTACGGGGGCTGAAGAATTGAAATTGAGACATCACGTCAAAATCATTGTCACTGTATGGGCCAAAGGGCCTTCTCAAGATTATACCTCTGGCAGTAGTGTCAACGTTTTTCTTCATCAAAAAAAAAAAAAAAAAATCAAAATGAAACAAAAAAAGATTCTCATATTGTACATAACTAGCCAGGGCACTTGATTTTTAAGTTGCCTGGTCAAACAACCAGAGGCATTTGTAAGGTGTCAACATGTGTATTCAAATGTAGCATATTGGATACTTGTCATAGCACTATGTGATGCCTGATCTCTGTAAATTAATGACTAGCACTTTCATATTGTTCAGGTCTCTTAGCCTTCTGTATCAGACTGCAAATTTTTTAACTCAGTTGAAAACTATTTAAGAATTGGAACATTGTTACCTGGACGGTGACTTCTCCTATAATGGTTGGTGTTCAGAGGGCTTCGGTAATAGTGTGTGGCAATCTTTTGCTGCTTGTAAAAAAAGGAAAAAAACTTTTCGGCTCCAAAAGATACGCACTCAGCGTTCAATCGGGACAAAAGCTATTGTTACAAGCACTGTAAGTCATTGGAGCATGATTCGAGGGGGCCTCAAGCATTTGGTTGATGTATGGATGAACCATCAGTATACACAACATTAAAAAAAACAAACAGCTTTAAAATTATATTTTTGGATCAATTTGCCTTTTTTGGTAATTTATGGTGCCGTTTTCCCCATTTGGATGATCAACTATATTAGTAATAAACCCCATATGGGTGGCAAAAAACTGAAGCAAGCAGCAATTATGTGGCCACGTATGCCAATACCATGTACTAAACCTTACAATGTACATAGTTTTGTTTATTTTTTATCATAGAGATACAGTCGCTTAAGACATGGTCTTGGCCATACAACCAAGATGCAGTCTAACTTGAAAATAAAAAGGAAAGATTTGTCAGGTTTTTGGCTTTGTCTGAAAAAAGTCTGAGCCAGGGGTTTACAAACAGTTACAGGATTTTTTTCATGTTCCTCTCATAGAATCTCTATAATCAGTGAAGGAGAGGTCATTGAGGTTTAATGTTGGGGGTTGAACAATTTAGGACCAAATGAGTGTCCAAATCTGTTCCTGTAAGGCCACTGCCCTGAGAAGCTTAGGTTTGATTCTGATTAAAAATGCTTCAACCAGTTAATCAAGATCTATTCAGATTCTATTCAGAATGTTGCACTTCTGTGCCCTAATCCAGGGGTGCCGAAACTTGATCCTGGAGGACCGGTGTCCTGCATATTTTAGTCCCAATCCCAATTAGACATGACTGAACCAGCTAATCAAGCTCTTTCTAGGTCAGGGGTGACCAACCCTACTCCTGGAGATGGACCGTCTTGCAAATTTCACTCGCAACCCATATCAAACACACCTGCCTGTAATTATCTAGTGCTGTTCAGGTCCTAATTATTTGGTTCAGGTGTGGTTGATCAGGGTAGGAGCTGAACTCAGCAGGATGGTCGATCTCCAGGTGCAGGGTTGAGCAGCTCTGTTCTAGGTATACTAGAAACTTACTACATATACTACAAACATATACTACAAAAATAGTACATATACTACAAACTAAGGAGGTCACCGGCTCTCCAGCACTGAGTTTGGCCACCACTAATTCAATGGTCTCAAACACAATTCCACAGATACATGATTTCTGGATTGCCACAGCTCCGCACAGTTTAGCTCCAATTCACATCTGTTTAATAGTTTCTAGTAGTCTTGAACACCTTGATTAGTTGGATCAGGTGTGTTTGAACTGTGACCCTCCAGAAATCTAGTTTAATGCCCTAATCTCTTCAAAGCAGTCGTGCCCAATCTTGATCCGTGAGTGTAGCTCCAACCCCATTGAGACATAGTTGATCAAACCTTTACTAAGCATTCTAGAAACATCCTGGCAGTGTGTGGCAAGTTGGAGCTAAATTCTTCAGGACATCATCCCTCCAGGAGAAAGTTTAGACACTCCTGTGTCATTTAATGTTCTGCATCTTAGCAAGATGATCAAAGGCAGTGGTGCTCAACCCTGTTCCTGGAGATCTACCTTTCTGCACAGCTCAGCTCCAACACTGATCTAACACACCTGAACCAATTAATTAGGACCTGAACAGCACTTGATAATTGCAGGCAGGTGTGTTTGATATGGGTTGCAATTGAAATCTGCAGGAAGGTAGATCTCCAGGAACAGGGTTGAGCACCCCTGAACAAAGGAAACCTTTAGTTCAGGGGTGTCCAAACTTGGTCCTGGAGGGCCGGTGTCCTGCACATTTTAGCTCCAACTTGCCTCAGCACACCTGCAGGGATGTTTTTAGAAAGCCTAGTAAGGGCTTGATTAGCTAACCCAGGTGTGTCTGATTGGGGTTGGAACTAAACTTTGCAGGACACTGGCCCTCCAGGACAGAGCTTGCACACCCCAGCTTTAGTTGCATGTTTTGTATGCTGGTTGACCTCCTCAAAAAAACTAAACTTTCATGTATGAGTGAACTCTGCACTTCCTATTGTACCAAATTTGATGCCAAACAACTTCCCTGTGCAAAGGATGATGGTGGCTTGCAGTGTTCATTGGGTGTTCTTTAAAATCTTTCATTCTAAAGCAGGGGTCCCCCAACTCTGTCCAGGAGGGCCAGTGTCCTCCAGAGTTTAGCTTCACCTTTCTTCAACACACCAGCCAGTACGTTTTTAGTATATCTAGTGAGATCTTGATTAGGTGCATTTTGTTGGGGTTGAAGCTAAACCACACAGGACACTCCAGGATCGAGCTTGGGCACCTCTGTTCTAAAGGGTCCTTGGAAGTGACCAGTTTTGAGCACTTTGCTTTGGAGTGACTCTTCAATATAGTGACCATGATTGTTCTCAGTCTAAAGTCCCCTTCAGAGTCCTGTATATCCGATTTGGAAAGCACAGTCTGTAGAAACTTCTATACCGGTGTATTGCAGCTGGGCCCTGCAGGACATCTGCCCTCCAGGAGCAGAATTGGAGTTGACTGTTGGCAGGGGGAGCAAAGGGTAAGTCTATAGCTGACTAATTTTGCTTCTTACAAGCCATTGTTTTGCAAATTTAAAACCCAAACTATGTAAATGCACCTTTGCCAACTAATTAAGGTCTTGGGCAAGTTAGAGCTAAAATCTGCAGGAAAGTATTTTGGACATCCTCGGTAATACATAATACATCTGAAGAGTGGAATGATCAAGGCAGCTAATTTCAAAGTTGTAGCTTTTTTTTAGGTAATGCTGCCACTTAACTCCTTGGTTACCCTATACAGGGGTCAGCAAACTTGTTCCTGGAGGTCCGGTGTCCTGCAGATTTCAGCTCCAACCCTAATCAAACACACCTGAACAAGCTAATCAAGCTTTCACTAGGTATACTTGAAACATCCTGGCAAGTGTTTTAAGGCAAGTTGGAGCTAAACCCTGCAGGGACACCAGACCTCCAGGACCGAGATTGATGAGCCCTGCCCTATAAGAACAGTTACCACATTTTATGTAAAGGTGCAGTTAGTGACTTGTGATTGATATTTCAATCCATTGACCAAACAAAAACACCTTTCTTGTTTGCTCTATGTTTTCTAATCCTCTCATTTGGCATCATGGGTTTAATCTTGTCTTGTCGTCAATCCCAATTGTAAAAACAACAAATAATAACTTGACTTCTAGTTGCTCATTTAGAAAAACAGCAGAAGGTAGATTTTTCAGATGAATCATCTGTTTAACTATCCCAATCAACCCAAATACTGCAGAAGATCCATTGGAACCCGCATGGACCCAAGATTCTCACAGAAATCAGTCAAGTTTGGGGAAGGAAAAATCATGGTTTGGGTTTACATTTAGTATGGGCAAATGCGAGAGATCTGCAGAGTGGATGGCAACATCAACAGCCTGAGGTATCGGGACATTTGTGCTGCCCGTTACAGTACAAACCACAGGAGAGGGCAAATTCTTCAGGATAGCGCTCCTCATACTTCAGCCTCCACATGAAAGTTCCTGAAAGCAAAGAAGGTCAAGCTGCTCCAGGATTGGCCAGCCCAGTCACCTGACATGAACATCATTGAGCATGTCTGGGGTAAGATGAAGGAAGCATTGAAGATGAATCCAAAGAATCCTGATGAACTCTAGTAGTCCTTCAAGAACGCTTTCTTTGCCATTCCAGATGACTTTATTAGTAAGTTATTTAAGGCATTGCAGAGATGTATGGATACAGTCCTCCAAGCTCATGGGAGTCATACATGATGCTAATTCTTTTTCCACGGCACCATGACTTTATATTCTACACTAGTTTCTGCTAAGAGACTTAAGTCAGACCTTACTGTCCTCATTAAAACTTGATCATATTTTATTTTGGTAAAATAATTGTATTCTAGAGGCTTTTGCCTTTCATATATGCCCATTTTGAGATCAAATGGTCAGCTAGATGTCAAGTTATTATTTGTTTTCCTAAAACTTCGATAGGCGAGAATTTTTTCGTCAGGTAATGTAGATTAGTGGTGTATGTGATTCAGATCTCTATGTCAATAGTATGTCAATATGTAATGTAAAAGTTTCATTTGTTGAAACTTTCCCTGAATTGACATGATAAAATGATAGGACAAATACTTTAAGACAAAGTGTTGCATATTTCATGCTTAATATTTGTAATAACCGACAAACATCCAAACAAAACTAATGTACATTTTCTGCAATGTAAATGTCAGTGGGAAAGCTTAGCGTTACATAAAGTACAAGAACAATGACTGAGCATTCAAATACCAAGAAGCATTTCACAGTAAAGGTACCATGGACTGTCACATGGTTGTACAGACAAGCATAATTCCTAAGATATGACAGAGGCTGTAGTCATGGGAGCATCTGCGTTTGTTTGCTTTTTCTTGCACTTGATGCCAAGGAGGCTGCAGATCTTCATCAGCATTAGTTCTACGATCTCCTCCTCTTCAGAGGGCTGAGGAAAGAGAGATTGTTCTGTCAATTGGCACATTTATAAATTACAAAAATATAACAAAGCACTGGATTGACTGAAAAATTTACTGTGGGATGAAGTTGCTCTTCATTGAAAGCCACCAAAATCACTGATATAAAGAGGTTGAGAACTACGAAAGTCATAAAGATGATGCAGGATCCAATCAGGAAAGCTCCCAGAACTGGGTTGTAATCCAAAACCTGTTGGTAGTTGATACAGTGAGTGAACGATGTAAATTCTTAAAGACAATGTGAGTGAGAACCAATTTAATATAAGCTCTTCAGTTTACCTCATCATAGTTAAAGATACCCAGTTGTAGGCAAATAATGGTCTGTGCAGCCTCAAGCAGAGTTCTGTATGAGTTGAGCCTCCAACCGTACATCAGATTGCACTAATGGGATTCAAAATTAAAGAAGTGTTAATATGCATTGTCATTTATTTCATCAGTCTGATGCATGGCAATTGTCCTTAATCTTCCAACGGTTCTTTTGTCTAGTCAATACAACACTTTTAAATAAGAGCTTTGATGGCAAAGATTACTATCAAATTCAATTTCAGCTGGTCAGCTCGTGCTATGGATTTGAGATGGCTACTGCTACTGCTGCTTTGTACTTTCAGGAGTTTGTAGACAAAGCTCAGCAGAAGGACACGTTGAAGGCTCATAGTGACTACAAAGAGGGTGCACCCTTTCAAGAGCTAAAACGATGAATTAAACACCTACGATCTTGTGGAGTTAATATGTGCATGTGGCATGTTATGATCAGCAAGACCATAAAGGCCTCTTTGTACTTCAAACAAAGTTCTTCTTTTTATTTTTTTTGTTCTTCGTTTAATGGGAAAAAGTAATTAGAAAAGGTTGAATGATGGTATGCTCGCATGGACTAAACTCAACGATGGTGGTTGAGATATAAGAACATTTTCATATATAACAGGCAAACAGCCTTCTTTATGAGAAGTGCCATCTTTACATTGTTTTGTTTTTGTGAGGGACAGACACTGAACGGCATTGCCAGTGTGTGTAAGCTTAAAGAAATGGTGGCGCAATGAGGTGGGCTTCTTGTCCAGTCTGTGACCCCCTCCGAATCTTTACAATTTCTCCGCTAGCGATCCTACAGGTGCGGATACATCTGTACCAGCTCCTTCTACTTGACTTTCCTGTGTATTCATGTGGCTACTGATGTTGTTTTAGAAGTTGTTCTTCTGTCTGACCTCATGAAACGGGGAAGAAATCTCATGTCAAGGAAGTTCCAGAACACAACCACAGATTGTGTAATTGCCACAGACCAATGGTAGCGCAAAGGTATTCAGGAGCCTAAACTAACTGCCCCAAAAGTTTGTTTTGGCAAACAGTTTTAAACTGCCAAAACTAATTTTGTTGACTTTATTTCAGTTTGTTCTTCAATTTTGGTTCGAGTGTAGTGGGGCCTTCATTGAAGATGACGAGTGCTAGGGCCATTAGGAGGATCACAGACCTCTAGACAGTTAAACAGTTCAGCTTCAACCCTAATGAACCTTATATTATCTAGCTAATCAAGACCTTCAGAATTAGTTCTTTAAGAAGGTGTGATGGAGTTGTAACTAAATTCTGCAGGACTGTGTGTCCCGCCCCTGCTGCCACGGTTGTAGGCCTTTATCTTAGTCTGTTTTCATTATACATCCAAGAATGTCAGGGGAGTAGGATACTGTACTCACAGCAATGGAGTAGGCTAAAAACATGATGGTCATGACCACGATGAACCCAGAGATATCTGTCCATGCCCGCTGCAGTGTAGAAGTGATCATGTGTAGCTTGGGATTCAGTCTCAGCAGATGCCACAGCTTGATGGTGGCCAACAGAACCAAGAAGGCTATCAGATAGCCCAGTACAGCATCTGCAGTGGCAGTCTCATTAAAACTGACAAACCTGTTGGAGAAGCATCTATGTTAATTATAGTATTAATGAAGTATTTTCATTTATTTACGTGTATATTGCTCAGGAGCCCTGACTCTTTAATCTGAAAACATACTTTCACTCACATGTCTTTGTTATTTTGGTAGTACTCAATATCCCTGTTACCCAATATTGTTCTCTTGACAAACACAGATAATGCGCTCCAACTTAAAATGATGATAGCTAACTCCAAAAGATTCCACTTGCTTTTGAAATATGCCCATTTCTGCTGCTTCATCAGTTTGCCCTGTTAAATCCAGAGGAATACTGTCCATTATATCTTCGCTGATGCAGACTACACCATCTACTTTAGTGTCCCGTGAGAGACCTTACCTGTACAAACATGTAGTAAAGAATGAAGAGGAAATAGATGGCCTCTGACGCCATAACAAATACATGAAAACCACCAGTGGACTGATAAAGATGGACAGCCTGCACCTCACTTCGATATTGGTACGTACCTGCAAAAACAGCAAAATGATCAGAGTCCAGACTTTGAGAACATGGGAGTCTTTTGACAATATCAGAAGGAGATTCCTCACCAACTCCTGTGGTCTCAAATATGAGTGTCACAATGCAGAAGAGGTTAACATTTGCATTATAAACTGTGAACTCCACAAAAACAGCCCGTGTATACACATCCAGCCAGGTGTTGTCAAAAAGATACCAAAGAAGCCTGTTGACAGGAAAAAAAGGATCAATTGTAACTTCTACTTTTGAATCTATAGTTGATACACATAATGCTACATGTACCTGGTTGCATTCTTTTGATCTGGACCTAGGTCCGCCACAAATCCTCCACCTTTATAAAGGGCCAGACCGCCCCAAACAGGGTTTGCCCGAAGTTTGGCCTGAGTTTGGTAGTACCACGTTTTAAGTACAGTCTTTGAGCCATTCACACTTCTAGTCTGGTTCCAGCCTGGACTGTAAGAGCCCATGTCCTCTGATTCCCAGGAATATGGGGCATGGCAATCATGAACAGAGTACTGCATGGGGTTAGCAATTTTACAAGTGTCTCTTCTTACTCTAACCTGACGGATTCGAGCATTCCCAACAAGTTTCGAATTTCCATCTGTTATGAAGCCTAAAAAAGATATTACACAACAAGATCTATTTAAATTCAGTGGTACAAAAGCCAACCAGTGTTTAACCTTTAATTAGTAGACAATGTAGTTTTAAAGTTTTTCCCCGACCCCTTTCCTGGATTCACACCAACAGTACATTTTGGAGGTCTGTATATTACGTGAAAACAATGTTTGAGCCTAGACATATGTTCAAATTAATAGTAAGAGAAGGCAAGAAGAACCTGGAATATCCAGTGGACAATTAACATATCCCATTAGACACAGGAGAGAATTTATGAATGGAAGTGACATTGCGGATTCAGGGATGTTAGGTGATAGCGACAAGTTATATTCAAATAACTTATATTGCTACTTATCTAATTGTTCAAATTCATAGGTTATACCTTTGGTGTCTCTACTAATGAGATATCGCCAAAATCGCCTACTACTCATAACCCTGGTAGCAAAGAATTCTAGCCCAGGTTTGGCATAAATCTGGCACAGTAGGCATTCATCTGGCATACAGCATGTGGGCCAAACAAGGCCCTGGTTTGGCAGAGGTGGCACCGTCTTAATGTTTGGTCCAGATGTTAATAATATATATGTGGGTCACGTACGTTTAGCCTTTTTTGACCCACATTTAAAATACTTTTTTTTTTTTTCAAATATAGTAATAAAATTCTACCAATCAGATCGTTTCGAGAAAAAGCATGCCCATAGCACGCCTAAAGCGCAATGATTCATGGGTTTATCAATTTTCTTGCAGTCGTGACACCAACATATCTGGCCCAGTTCAGGCTCAGTTATGGGTTATTAACTTGGCTAAGTCTTGGCCCAGATATGGTCCATGTTTGGCATTTGTCTGGAGGCCAGACTTGGTCCAGTCATGTACTGTAATTCACTGCAGCATGTGGGCCAAGCAAAAGCTGGTTGTGTGGGCCAGAGCTAGGCCAGAGATATTTTGCCATGTGGGAAGGTACTGAATTTGAATTTAAATATACTTATCAGCTGTATGTTCTATACAGTATGAATGATAGTAGTATGAATGAAACTCGGACGTACTACATCTGCCATTTTGTCATCATCACGTGACCTACCAGCATCAGTTACGTCGATTCAGTCCCATTCGTGAATTCTCTTGCAGTGTATCACGGGATAGCGTAGCGTCTATCGGATGAACACTCCAGAATCTTGCCACAAGATTCCCACATCCGGGTACTTCTCACATACTGTTTTTCGGATTATATGAATTCAGACATACTACTCAGCTCGCATACTGTTTTTAGTGTACTATATATAGTACAGAAGTATACGATTACAAACGCAGCTAATGTGTTCTGCTGGTATGGCTCCAGGAACACTGTTGGGCAGGGAATTAACATTTTAAAATATGTATCCTACAGTGTTTTAGCATTCTTTTTCAATTTTTTCTTGTTGAAACTGGCCCCCCAAACATGCGAGCATAGCCTTATGCATAAATCTAGTCCTGTGCTTGGATAACACCAATATGTACACAACACATATAGAGAAATTACCTGGATATTGCCCATACAGATTACGGAGCAAGGAAGAATTTGCCCAAATGAATATATCTTTGTGGTTCAGAGTCTCTGAAATGCCATTGCTGAAGCTCTGTCGAATATGATGTGTAAGGTAGTATGCGTTTGGATCTCGCTGCCCATACGCAACCAAGAGAAGCATCCAGAGGAATCCGACATAAACTGCAACGTAAATGACTGTCAAACAAGCTGATCTTTGTATAAATAAAAGAAAAGTGATAATCTCCTTACTGAGTATCTCCTGGATGAGTGCAAAAACTTTCTGCTCCTTGATCATGTTATTTCTCATTCTTTCTATGTCGGTGGGAGGAGGAGGCTGATAGAAGCTACATGTGCTGTCTCTCCTGGCAATTCTGACTGCATCAGGATCATCTGTGGTAAGATGTTTCGCATGAAGTTTTATCACGATTATCAAAGATGCAAAGTTAAATAATGTTATTGGTGGTCCCATTACCTGTGTTGGATAGAGTCCCATCAATCGAAACATCGCCATACTCGTCTTGATCAACAGTTTTGAGTACAAGAGCAAAGAAGACTGCAAAGCCTAGTACCTACATATACCAACACAAGACAATCAAGTCCAAGTCTCTTAAGCAACAAAATATCTAGAGCAGTGTTTCTCAACCATGTTCCTGAAGACCAACAGTACAAATTTTCAACCACTTCCTAATCAAACACACCTGTATCAACTTATCAGAACATGATAAGAGACTCTGAAACCTAAAGTTAGGTTTAAAGGAAGGAGACATCTAGGAAGGAGACATCTAAAATACGGATGCCTCCAGCAACAGGGTTGGAAAACATTGGTCTAGAGCAGGGATCATCAAACTTGTTCCTGGAGGTCCGGTGTTTTGCAGATTTTAGCTCCAACCCTAATCAAACACACCTGAACAAGCTAACCAAGCTCTCACTAGGTATAATTGAAACATCCAGGCAGGTGTTTTGAAGCAAATTGGAGCTAAACCCTGCAGGACACCGGACCTCCAGAACCGAGATTGGTGATCCCTGGTCTAGAGGACACATGCAATATATACTAAAATACTAAAAGCAACGTCTTGTGTCTCCTTTATATCTTACTTTTACAGGTTGGGTGATGAAGAGGCTTTCAAAGAATGACACCACCATTGAGATAAGCCAGCTGATGGAGCGCTCCTTTCCATAGGTCAACCCATACAGCATGGTGAAGTATGCTGAAACACCACTGGTGGCTAAGACAAGAAACCAACCAACAAACACAAACCACCAGGGCAATCCTTTCTGACAACACTTTCTACTTTCTTCCTTTTCGCTGCCCTCTGATGGGCTGGCGCTGCGAGTATGCAGGCCAGAAAAGGAGACACGAGGTTCAAGTAAGTTCTTCATGCCTTGCACCTGCAATACAGCCCGGGTGTAGCTGTCTGGCTTCGAGAAGGACGAGGGCTCTAGCAGTCTCAGCTCTCTCTCCACATTATGCAGCTGCTTGTAGAGGTATTGGCTGTAGACACTGTGTTTTTCATTACACTCTCGGCTTTCACAAAAACTGCTCTCTGTGGAGGGAACAAAAACATTATTGTTTCATGTGAGAGCTAGCTGGTGGCTGTGTGTGCTTACCGTTGTGTGAAAATGTATTTGCCCCTTACTGATTTCTTATTTTTTGCATGTTTGTCGTACTTCAGTGTTTCAGACCATCGAACAAATTTAAATATTAGTCAAAGATAACACAAGTAAACACATCATGCAGTTTTTAAATGAAGGCTTTTAGTGTTAAGGGAAAACAAAACCCAGAACTACATAACCCTGTGTGAAAAAAAGTGTTTGCCCCATGATAAGACATAACTCTGGTTTATCACACCTTCAGTTCAATGGTCACTTTATTTTGATGGTCCGTTTGTTGAATTTAAGTTTCATTGCAACTAATTCTCATTAGATTATAAGTAGACTGTTAGGTTGGGGTTAGGGATAGGGTTATCGTAAGTTGACATGTACTTGCAAAGTATCTTATAGTCAGTTAACTATCTGTTGAATGTCAGTATCAACAGATAGTAAGTAGACAGTCTACTAATACTCAAATGGACCATCGAAATAAAGTGTTACCAGTTCAATTTCTCCAACCACACCCAGGCATGATTTCTGCCACAGCTGTTCGAAACCAAGAAATCATGTGTGAAGTAGACCAAAAGATCCTCAAAAGCAAGAAATCATGTAGAGATCTGTCTCAGTGGTTAAAGTAGGTGATCAAATTTTAAGTTCTAACTGAAGTGCAACTGGAATTATGTTATGAAACCGACTGCTTTGCATGGACTCACCTTTGAGATTTACGCGCCCAAGGGAAGCCGCAAGTGTTTGCTCGTTTTTAGACGAGTCATTGTAAAACTCATTTCCAACTCGATTATGTTGATGAATTATCTCTTCAACCAACGACAGGAGATTGTTGATATCTGTTTTTGTGGGGTCTAGTTCTATCCTTGGAACAGGTCTTCTCATGACCTTATAGAGTGACTGTGCTATCCGTTTGATGTCCTAAAAAATAAAATAATAATAGTTATAGTCATAAAACAGCAACTATTATGACTAAAGCAACAGTCACACTGCACTTTTCGTCCCATATACTTCCATTAATATGCACACAAATGCTTGATGAACTCTGACCTGCGAAATCACATCACGTGATTGCGTGAGACCAAAGATCAAATCATGACCTCCCTGTACTGAAATTTAAAATATGGGCCAATTGCTCATGCGCTAATCCTCTTGTTTAATCCCGCCCCTTTTTTGGAGTGCCCAATGACTATTTTGCATGCTCAAAACTCTAGTGTGACCGTGGCGTTAGAGATTAGCAGGACTTACCTTCATCACAGTATCAGGTGTGATTTCCTTGTGATTATCGTGTGGAGGCTGATTTGGAGATACGCGTCCAGTTTTGCCTTGCTTTGTGGAGTCCAACTTGGACTGTTGCTTTGAAGAGGATTCAGATTTTTGCTCTCTTGGACGAGCATTTCTGAAGATGCTCACAATCAGGAGGTTGATTGGAAACATGATAATGGAACTTTGTATGCCAATCATGACCTGTTGCCAGGTAAACTCAATTTTACCTGTAGTCAATGCAAGAATGTGTGGAAATATGTTGTGAGTCAAGAAAAGATTTACAGGGGTGTCAAACTCTGCTCTGGACAGTTTAGCTTTAGCCCTAATTAAACACACCTGATCAGAAGGGTTGGATCAAAACTCTGCAGGGCCGAGACCCTCCAGGAACTTAGTTTGACCACTGATTTAGAAGGTGTGCGTATAAGTTTCAGGAATAATGCAGAATATAAGTTTACCTCTCTATACCATGTCCAGTATGTCCATGATATTCTTTTTTTTAGACTAGCAAATACTGTACATCCTTGACTACTGGATATATGCTGAGCGCCTTTGATGGCTGACACAAACCAATAACTGAACTACTACTAATGAACAGTGGAGCTTTATTGAATTTGGTGTGACGTAATGGAGATCTATTAGCATGATAAAATGCTAGCTGAACAATATGTCATTGTTTACTACATTGCTCGTGGGACCTTTCAAGAGATTGTTTTATTGGTCATACCCAGGTCCATGGTCTGCTCTGAAGGGTCTGACGGGATACCCCAGAACATGATACTTGTCAACATCGTGCAGAGCAGGAGTGAAAAACAGCAGGAGACACGTTGAACTCGTGTGAAATTACTACTTGGAGGGCGACTGATTACAGAAAACCAGATGTGGCCATCACGGAAATCTTTTGCAGTCTTCGCGAAGAACAAATTACTGCAAAAATTAAAGACAACGAATTAAGGATAATGACTATGTAACCTACATTTTGAATCACATTTGAAAACGTATCCCAAAAACTTGATCTCACAGTTACATACCTAAATCTTTTTAGGTCTGTCTCTGTTGCTACAGGGAAAACTTTATCTAGTGTACATTCTCCCAAGTCAATAGACAACCACGAGTTGCACAGGAAGTGCCACTTCTGCCCATTCTCCAGGTCCTGTACCATTACCTTGTTAACATACCTACATGCAATATTTCAAAAGGATACAGTAAGTAATGACGCTATATAAATAAAAACGACATGCACTCTAAAAATATGACACATTAATCTTACCAAGCAGGGTAAAGTCCCGAGTTGTCATGCCAGAGCCTTATACTTTGTAGCTCCCCCAATGAAAAAGGAGTGGTCAGCAAGAACAAGTCAAGTCCTCCCCTTTCAAACACTGGCTTTTCAGAGTCAGTCAAATGATGAGGTTCACTTTCTCCCTCTGAGCCCTGTAGAGTCACTGTCACCTAGAGTTATGTAATGGCAGTGTTAATTTAGAAAGGAATAACAGTATTTCTGAAAACTAAAACTCTATGGCACTGACCTGAGAAGAGGTGGAGGCCCCACGACGTTGTCCTGTGTTGATACTCAGTAAGTAACGATATTCAGCCAAGGGATCATTGTCCTCAAGTACTGTGACCTTCACCTTTAAATATGCACATTAACATAAAAATGATTGTTAACATATGGTTATGTTAAGATGGGTGTGATTTTCGCCAAGTAGGATGTGATCCTGGATTAACATTTACCATTCTTGTTCGAAAATGTAATCCATACCAAGTCTCTACTGCTAAACCTACCTTTAAATTATTCCCAAAATCACTCACTCACTATCCTTTGGCTTAATCCCCGAATTATCAGCAGTCACCACAGCTGAACAAAAACGTTGACATACGTGTTATGCAGTGAATGCCCTTCCAGCCACAACCTAGCACTGGGGAACACTCATACACTCTCTCATTCACTATGGCCAATTTAGTTTACCCAGTTTACCTATACCACACGTCTTTGGACTGTGGGGGAAACTGGTGCACCTGAGGGAAACCCACGCAAACATGGGAAGAATATGCAAACTCCACACAGAATATGCCTCCTGGCACATCCGGACTCAAACCAACAACCTTCTTGCCTTTAGGCAACAGTGCTAACAACTGAGCCACCGTGCTGCTTATTCCCAAAATCAGAGGGGATTAATAGTTGGATAACAGATGTAGGAGCACATAAACCTAACTGTAAGCTGTAAAAAGGTATACCTTAAAGCTGATTTGAATGTTGGCGTTTATCCAGGAACATGCCCTACTTGGTGGAATCACAATAAGCATGGTTTGAATTAATAATAATGGTAGTTTATCCCAAATAAAACCTTGACTGCATCTTGAATGTCCTTTCTTCGTGCCCATATCACAACCAACAGGTAAGCAAGTATGATGGCACCTACAAAACACACCACCACTGGGTTGTTGACGAAGGTCGCAAAGAGTTCAGCAGTGCGGGACACATCAACCACATTGGGCATGACAAAGAAGGAGCTTCCAAAAAATGTCAAATGGGTACACAGGCACTGAGTAACCAATGTTGTAGTACGAGGTCCTACCTTAAATGAGACAAAGATAGGTGAAATCAGACATAGTGGTCAAGTTACACAACAAAACAGAAATTTTACGAAATAAGAAGTCATATTTTCAACCAGGTCAATATAGACATTAAAATTACTGTCAGTTTGAATGGACAAGTAAGACTGATTTTTAAGCTTACCCTACAACCTTCACCACTCCAGTTGGCCTTTATCTCATCCCAGTACAAACAATCAGCAGCAATGGTTGTGATATAAACCAAGGCATTAGTCGAATTTACCCCTGCTCCAACAATAGGCCTCACCAAAAGGTAGTAAACGCCTACTTCCATTGGCATGTCTGTAGGGTTTAGGACCCATGTGTATCTCTCCTCTGCACCACACAAATATAACAGAAAACTTTTCAGTCTTTTGCAAGGAGTATTTTAAAAAATATATGTAATTGTTTATATTTGTTATTAACCTTCAGAATTTCCTTCTTGAGGCAGTTGTATCCGGGCCTCATTATTTGTATCATTAGGGTAGTCCTGAAATCCCAGGAGCAACTGTAGAGGTGTCTCTTCTGAAGGGGCCAACTTGATAACAAGAGATACATTGGGTGCAGTCACGTTAATGACCACAGTGCTGAAGTTTCCCAGTTCCAGAAGAGTTTGGTTAACCTCTGCCACCTGCGTCCTTGGTAAGAAAATCTAAGAAAAGTAGATAAATAAGTTTTGAATGTTTTATCTTTATTGTTTAAAGCCAAGTTTTTAGTTGCTAATGTTGTTGGAAATGTCCTGTCAGTTTCCTTTTACCTCAATCTCCTCAGTAAGGTTTCCCACTGAAATCTCTGAGCCATTCATATTTGTAAGAGAGAGAGAACCCACTGATCCACTGATTTGTTTGCCTTTATGCCGTGAGAATGGGTTTATGTCAAAGCTTGTCATCTGTAATAGAATCAAGAGCAAGTTAACATTACAGTAATCTAGTTTATCAATCTTACCTCACAGATAAGGTCCTTCTATGTTGCTTACAGGAGAGTAGTGTCATGGCACATCAACTTTTCATGAGGCACCCTTACAGGTCAGTGATCGGACCTGTTACCTTCTCCATATTTTGGATTGGTTTGGTTTAGATTGCACAATATTATAATTATTAATCCCTTTTTTTTAACTGAACATTGACTACAGATCTTGATCAAGGCTAGACTAGACTTTTATAGTGCTCTGGCTGGACATATAGTATGTACAAACTTCTACAAATGCTACATAATGTAGCAAAACACCATTAGCTAGGAACCATGTTAACTCTATTCCTTACAAATGTATGTTGATTTATTATCTAGACCAGGGGTCACCAAACTTGTTCCTGGAGGTCCGGTGTCCTGCAGATTTTAGCTCCAACCCTAATCAAACACACCTGAACAAGCTAATCAAGCTCTCAATAGGTATACTTGAAACATCTAGGCAGGTGTTTTGAGGTAAGTTGGAGCTAAACCCTGCAGGGACACCGGACCTCCAGGACCGAGATTGGTGATCCCTGATCTAGACCAAGAATCCTCTTTCTGGAGCTCCACCTTCCTGCAGAGTTTAGCTCCAATCCTGATCAAACACAACTAAACCAACTATGTAGGATCTGAAGGAGCACTTGGCAATTAAAGACAGGTGTGTTTGATCGAGGTTGCAGCTGATCTCTGCAGGAAGGTAGAGCTCCAGGTGAATCCCTGATTTAGAAGGTATCTGTGACTGTTTTTTTTAGTACCGCTCATGTTATTGGCTGTTACGATTACTTGCATTTGACTTCCTATAGAGAAGGAGAAGTTAGATTGATACTCACCCGTACATCTACTGGTTCATTACGAGAAAGAACATCAGAGCCCAGAGATGGAAGCTTGAAGCTGGCAGAGCTGTTCTTCTGAATGTTAAAAGTCTGTTTCTGCAGACCATCTGATGATATTCTGAAACAACACAACAGAGTGAGCAACATTGTTGCTTAGGCAGACATGTAAAATCCCTCTTAAAGAGAAAACACAATGTTGGGACTTCGTAGTTTATGTCACTCAGTTTGACATAATAATAGCCTTTTGTTTTGTAGAAATACTTGGGTAAAGTTAGGTCCAATGTACAAAATTATATCCTACAAAAGGAAATGAAAATGTCCATGCTGCCTAAAATTTAATTACCATTAAGAAATCATGATGAAATCTATTAGCTACTGGCTTCCTGTTTCAATACAAAATGGTTGAAACCAATGGTCATTTCATGGCCCAGTTTTTCTTTTAGAACATTCTGACATCACAGCACACAAAAGAAGTTACAATGTACAAACCACATTAAGGAAGCAAAATCAGTTATGTATTGGGTTTAAGACAAACACACACTTTAACGTACCACCATTTTGTGCTTACCTGTTGACATATAAACCAAATACAGAAGTGCTGAGTACAATTGGCTCCTGATTAACTTTTTTCCCAGCCAACAAGGCACTCTGAACGTTGCCAACAGTGTTTAGTAAATGTCCAGAGATCTCATTCTGTAACAGAAAGGAATGAAAACATCACCAGGAATGATGGTTTTGAATAAGCACGTGTTGTGCTCGTGTGTTGTGAAGTACCTGATTTGAAGTACTGGAGGAAACTTTGATGATGTTACTGACAGCATCAATAATCGGCGTTGATGCTTGCAGAATCTGTTCAGAGGACTCATCACCAGCATGTGTCAGAGAGACCAGGGACTTACTGAGATTTGTTAGCAGAGAACTAGCCTGTAGCTATAGTCAGGATGGAAGAGTTAGAAGAGGTGTATTACTATTGCTGTCATCCAAATCAGTGGTTCTCAACCCTGTTCCTGGAACCCTCTACAGATTGGGACACTGCCTGTGACAGGAGAACGACCTTGCTTCCTGATTTTCATGCTGCAGATTGGAGGACTTTTCAGTGCACTGGTAGAATCTTGCGATTGAGACAGCACTTAAAATGGTTGACTCCCTTAGCAGTGCCCCGACTATTGAACAAGGCAGATGATTTAGGCCCCGTTTACACTAATGCGTTTTCGTTTTTGAGCCCCAAAACGTTTTGGAAACGCTGGAGAGGCTGTTTTCATTCTAAAATGCTGCTGCTCCGTCTCAGTGTGGATGGGGGAAAACGGAGACATCTGAAAACGGAGGCGTGGCTGCTGAGATTCGCTACTCGATTGGGGCTTTTGGGTCATTGCGTAACCTTTCCTTATTCGTCAAGCCCCTATCACATGACTATAACGCCTCCGGAAGACGGCAGACCAGCCTTCACTGTAAACAACATGGACACAGAAATGGAAGTGTTGTTTGCACTATTGTCCGTTTTAGGCCCCATTGTGCAGTTAAACTCTGCCTTTTTTACTACAACAGCTGCATATATTCGCAAGAGGCAACCTATTGTTCGAGCACTCGCTAATTGCTCGCATTTGAAGCGGCGTAAGCCCTATTTAGAATGCCTAGCGAGACACATGCTTCCTGTTTATACTTGAACGCGCATGCCCAGAGTGCGCGAATGGTCACGTGATATACGTTTTTGGTGGAGTAGTGTGGACAGAGATGTGTTCAGAAATGCTGGGTGAAACGCTAGTGTGGACGCGGATCGTTTTAATGCTAAAACGACATTTTAAAACTAAAACGCACTAGTGTAAACGGGGCCTTAGACACACCCAACGAACTATGTGGAGTGCAGGAGGGGATCAAGGAATGTGGTTGAGAACCACTGATCTAAATTCATTCAGACTTTTTCAAAAGTACCTGAGTAGAGTCTGTCAACTCATGACCTTGCGTGGTAAGGCCTGCAACCACATTTGCACTCATCTGGACTTCTGCTGGATTTTTTGGAGGGATGGAACTTATTGCAGTACTTAAACTCTGCAACATCTGATTTCTCAGCTTTAGTCAAAAGAGGCATATTTGGTTATTCATAATTACAACTAAGGGAAAATTTGAAAGAAAGTGCATATGTATTTCCCATAGACCACCTCATTTTTGACAGTGCCATTCTGTTCTTCAGGTAATGCGTTGTTCAGTCTGTTGGACACCGATTGGAACATCTGTGCCAGCGCGGCCCCAGTAAGTCGACCTTGCTGCTGCAGGTGAAAGACCTGGTTGGAAACCAGTGCCTGTAGATCTTTAACTGTGGGCTTAGTTTTGGTGTCCTTTACCTGGAATATAATGCACAACTATTAAATTCACACTATTATGTCAATATTTTACCTAATCTGTCATCATTCTTTGTGGCGGTCACAAAAGCAAGGTTTCCACCTTCTTGTTAATGTGCATTTTGAAGAATCACATGAGATAGGATTAAAGGACATGGCAAATTAGATAGAAAAATCCCTTAATTTGCAAAAAACATTTTATGCTCACTTGAGGTGGTTTCGGGCTTGTTCATGCAAATATTGGGAGACGGAAACACATTTGTCAAAATTAACTCTGATGTAATGAACATTACACCCATGTGACCAATCAACTGTCTCCATTATGCTTGCTCTGTGTACTGTTGGTTACTAGGTTACCAATACTACAGTCAACTTGATGAAAACATGATTTTTTAAAGCATCTTTTATGCCAAAAATCTTTAGAGTATATATGTTTTGATTATTAATGTGCATTATTGTCTTTTTTGCTTACTGTTTTTATTATTGCTTAGATTTGATTAGGGCTGTGCAATATGGACGAGATAATCATGTTGCCATATTTTTTTTTTTTAACAAACATTGCGTTTTTGTTTTTGTTTTTTTTTGTGCAATTTTTGCTTTTTCAAACATGACAAGCCTGCATAACAAGCCATTTCGCAATGAAATAACATAGTATTAAGTTTATTAAATAAAACTGCAGTAAAATTGTCTTTAAAACAGACTACATAAAATAAATGACGATTAACTAACCTCAACTCAAGTTAAAAACATACAGTACACGGTAGTACTAACTGCTTGATAAACAAAACTGTAATAAATAGTCTTAAAAACAGACAATATAAAAAATAAAGATGAACTAACCTCAATTCCAGTCATTCATTCATTCATTTTCTTTTCGGCTTAGTCCCTTTATTAATCTGGGGTCGCCACAGCGGAATGAACCGCCAACTTATCCAGCATTTATTTTACACAGCGGATGCCCTTCCAGCTGCAACCCATCCCTGGGAAACATCCATACACACTCATACACTACGGACAATTTAGCCTACCCAATTCACCTATAGCACATGTCTTTGGACTTGTGGGGGAAACCAGAGCACCACGCAACCACGGGGAGAACATGCAAACTCCGCACAGAAATGCCAACTGACCCAGCCGGGGCTCGAACCAGCGACCTTCTTGCTGTGAGGCGAACGTGCTTCTCACTACGCCACCGTGGCGCCCCAAAATAAAGATTAACTAACTTCAATTCCAGTCATAACATTAAATAAAAACTAACGTAAATTAAAACCACCTATATGATTCTCCCGCTCAACTTTGTGGTGCTCTGATTGGATAACATATTAAAAGCATGCCCCCAAGGACGTGAACAAAAATCAAAATAAATTAATAGATAAAATTGCAACCTTACGCGATTTTAGAAATTGCATGTGCTTAAAGGGCCACGAAACCCCCCAGTCTCAGCAGGGTGTTTTCACACCTCTAGTTTGGAAAAGCTCAGGAAAGTGGGTGTGTCCAGCTCTGTTTAGGTGGGAGTGTCGGGGGAGGGAAAGAGGGAAGGTTTTGCATAAAAATGGGAGTTTTTCATTTGTGCACGCGCTCATTTTCACACAGACTGTTTACATGGACATCAGTAATCTAATTATTTGCCAAATTATTAATTTGTTGACTTTAAAGGGCACATACATGACCCCTTTTTTATATTTAATATAAGTCTTTTGTGTCAGCAGAATTTGTCTGTAAAGTTTCAGCTCAAAATACCCATCAGATTATTAATTATAGCTGATTAAAGTCTCTGTATTATACCCCTAAAGAGCTTTTTGCTGTTTTTGGGTCTGCGCCTTTAAGAATAGTCCTCCCCGCCCACCGTTCCCGTCAGCGTGCCTCAATCTCCGCCCTCGGCTGCGTCAGACACACAGACACGACAGGAACATATGTAAGGGAAGCAGATCTCACTACGTTTGAGAAATACAACAGTAAGAACTTTACCAAAGACTGTTTAATGTGTTTGTTAAGGAGTTGCAACGATGAGTCACACACAATACAGTTAGAGTTCGTTCACGCACGTACGCGCGCACACACACACACACAGACAGCGCGCGCGTTTGAGCTTTGCACTGCTTTTGCAAGCAAATGTGAAAGGATACAGGTTTATCCACTGCTGTATGGACATCTGTTCTGTCAATGTACACAATAAACCTGATTTAATGTCCACAAACAGAGATTGAAGCGTATTTTTTGCTGACACGCGGCTGTGCTGATGAAGTAAAGCTGAAGTAAATGGCTGTAACTCATTAACATGCACTGTTTTAAACACGTGTTAAACTTGTGAAACTCACTCTTGATCACATCTGATGATGATTGATGACCTTCGCGAACTGAACTGACCTTTTATTCCCGGTTGTTTTGCGCACGTCCTGTCTTGTTGATATGATTAGACGCTTTACTACGGAGACATGTTAATA
Source organism: Danio albolineatus (assembly GCA_903798035.1). Lineage (NCBI taxonomy): Eukaryota > Metazoa > Chordata > Actinopteri > Cypriniformes > Danionidae > Danio > Danio albolineatus. Next base: position 1,009,672 of record CAIGQQ010034334.1, read on the forward strand.
CGCAGCTGTCAATCAATTCGGTGGGCGGGGGGACCGCACTCCTACGTAGAGTTGCGGTTGATCTCAAAACCGCTCCAATTGGTCCACCGTTTTTATGCTGTTAAATCGAAAAAAAAGGACTGGGTGTGTTTATATCACCCCAAAATGACCGTCTATACACTATGTCTACGCATATGACTGTCCAAACAGCTTAAAAAGTAGATTTTTCATCAAAGGTGCCCTTTAATGGCACTTTCTCTTTATTTTCAGATTGGCGTGATGGGCAGGGCTTCTGTCTATGGTTTGGTGACTGTAGCTTTATTGCTAAATGGCTAACAGGGGTTTTATAGAGAGAATAACTGTTTTATGTGCTTTATATAGGCTGAAAAACAGCGTTGATTCGTTTGGAGCAGTGTCTGAGTCCTCTAGATTATTTCAGAGGTGCACGGAGCTCTATGAGTTCATAAACTCCTCCAGAAACTTAACCTGGATGATGGAAGCTTTCAGCGGTGCTTCTGACTGAGCCGAGCCCAGTTTTCCCTCAGGACACCAACAACAGGCGCTACGTCATAATCACACCCCCACAGGAGCAAGCTCCTGATTGGTTAACACGGGGTGAACGTCCGCTGAAGCTCATTTTCATTTCATTTTCAAACTGAAGCGATTCGCGCGAATTGCGCGTTAAGCGCGTCAAGCGCGTCAAACGCGCGGCAGGATGCCTATTCGCGCCTTTGCATTGACTTAGCATGTAAATCACTCGCGCTTGACGCGCCTTCCATATCCGCAACTGCTGTAAATGCAGCATAACAGGTACAATCTTCGAAGCGATCATAAATATTAATGAAGCTGCGCCGCTTACACAATAGAGTGCTCTGGTTGGTTTGAACCAAGTCTTTCTCATGAATTAATGCCGTACACTCAGAGACGTCAGAATGTTCTGGCCGGGACAGGGGTCCACTCTCCACGCTGGAGTATAAGCAAGGATCTCATTGGCGTGACGCAGCTTCAAAAATTCGTTTCAAACCGGAAGAACGAATTTGCTCGAAATAACACAAAAACAACCAATTTTCCCTTTTTAGTCAATTATATGTGTCCTAATAGTGTTTATAGCAGCGTGGGACACATATATGACTGTCAACAGCTCGAAAAATGTGTTTTGGTGTTTCGCGATTATTACGGATATTAGATCCGTATTGTGATTTTTGAAACCCTCAGATTTCTGATATTTAAATAGCTGTATCTCAGTCAAATATTGTCATATACCAACAAACCAAATGAAAGGCTTGTTTATTCAGCTTTCTGATTATGTTTTTTTTTTTTTTTTGTGCTTTTGACTGGTTTTGTGATCCAGCATCACATATAATAGTGTTACTAACCTAACTCTTGTTTCAATCTGTACCAAGGGCAAAATTTTAAGGCCATAATTTGGCAATTCAGCTGAATCATTGAAAGATGTTTGTAAACCAGTAAACTACAAACCCAAGCGGTGACAGAAGTGTCTGCAGTGACGCCTGCTGTGTTCTTCACATTGATGACCACCGTCAACTTGTAGTTGCTGTGTTCATTCCCTAGAGGGAGATAAAGTGACTCCACTATGGGCTCAGCACCACAGTAAATGTGTTCACCTGTAAAAAAAGAGGTCCGAATACAAAAAGTTACACTGCTTTCACCTTTATCAGGAAGAGCTAAATTTAGATTACACCTCCCATTTCTCACCACTTGCAGTTTTGAAGCAGAATGTACAGGGCTCATCTTTACAAAACGCTGGATCAACAGAGCAGCTGATGTTAAAGGGAGAGAGAACATCACCCTCATGAGGGCTAATGGTGCAGGAGGGAGGACGAGAGATGATGGGGAGCGTTACAGGGGGGGTTTCAGCAGTGTGAGAAGGAGAGACAGTAGTTAATGTATATGCTTCTGATGGCTTCTCAGAGCTGGATGATGAATCGTGGATTGAAATATTGTATCTGGCAGATCCAGACAAGCTGTCTTTTATACCTAGAAAACACAAGCAGGTGACATTAGTGCAGTAAAAAAAATTTGTCATTGGAAATTTTGATATTGGAGCGCACCAAAACAAACACGCTCATAAACCAACATGACATATATATATTTATATATATATCTGCTATATTTCCCAGAGATGGGTTGCGGCTGGAAGGGCATCCGCTGTGTAAAAATATGCTGGATAAGTTGGTGGTTGATTCCGCTGTGGCGACCCCTGATTAATAAAGGGACTAAGCCGAAAAGAAAATGAATGAATGAATGAATATCTGCTATATGCCCCTTACTGCTGATTAACAGCAAGCGCATACCTGTCAACCCTCCTGTTTTTGCTGCATTCTGTCCCGCTATAATGTTGTTTAAGTATTTTTCAGTATTTCTGCCATATTTCTTTATCATTCTATGTAAAGTGGAAGTAACATCTACACAGAGCCGATCTCAAATGTGATATCATTGCAAAATTATAAAATCTCATATTTTTACATGCCAGACAGGCAAGCAAGTGTATTTTGGGACTTGGTTCGATTCTTAATTTGACAATTTTGTATCAATATTTGTTTACAATACAGAATATGAATTACATTGTCAATGAAAAAATATACAAGAGAGAGAAAAATAATAAAGAGCATGAAATAAACTTGAGGGTAAGACATTTAAGAATCAATTACAGTGTACAAATTAAAGTCATAACAAAATGAAACAGTTCTGTTTGCTTTCTTATTTTCAGATAATGAAATTAAATATAAATAATGACTAAATTCTTGCAAAAACAAAAACAACAACAAAAAAAACAGGAAAATATGGTTTGGTATCAGTAAATTTACGTTTGTGGATATGAATTTACAAAGACCTTAAATTTATAACAAAACAAGCATTTCTTTTAGCAGAGGCAGATTCATAATAACCAGAAATAATTTCTTTAAAAGTAACAGAAACATCTTGTTCTATATTATCATTAATTAATCAGCCAATATGTTTCCAAAATTGTACAGCATAACTACAATCGCAAGACTTTGCGGTAACACTTCACTTGCAGGAGGTCTTGACGTGTCATAGGAGATTTTATGCACAGTTAAGACAGCTGTCGTTAACATTTGCTCAGGTATGTCTTTTTAAAAACAACATTGACATTGTTTGAGATGTCTTGTTGTTTTAACAACTTCATATAACCAAATTAATCACAACCTGTCTTCGTTGTCTGTCATGACAACGAGATTTCCAAGACAATGTAACATAAATAGTCCTAAATTTGTAATAAACAAGATGAAGCCATTAGAATTGTGACGAATTTATTTACGCTAATTTTTTTCTAGTGGAACAAAATGAAATTGTAATTAAAAATACCTGGTAAAACTGTTATACTCTGTCAAATAACCTTACAACAGCATCATTAACATTTGACATTCGACGACATTTGAATGACATTCAATTCGTACTATTGTAGCTGAGGTGTAGAAAAATATTAATGACGCCTTTATAAAAGACATGACACAGTTAGAATGACCTCATGACTATCATGTTTATGACGGTAATGTTGTCTTGGTAATGCCAAGTTGGCATAACAAAAACACCTCAAACAATGTTATCTTTGCATTTAAAATGCAGGTCATGTCATCATTATAAAGCAGTGGTCCTCAAACTTTTTTCACCAAGTACCACCTCAAAAATATTCTCTTTCCAAGTACCACCATAATGACCAGTATTGACATACAGTAGCATAGTAGGCATGATTAAGCAGCTACAGCCCTGCACAGTTCAAAAACGTGGCGGATTAATTCTTCTTATTATAAATATTTATTATTATTATTATCATTTATCAGCCACTTTAGACATTCTAAATAGTTTGAACAGAGAAATTAGATCTGCTTACTGCGCGTTAAAGAAGGCTTTGTGTGTCAGAAAAGCAAGTGATTAAACTATACCTGTCAACATTGGGGTGTAAAAATATGGCATACGCCCCCAACAACCGTTACATATACAGGGAGAAAAAATTAGCTTCAAATGAAAGAATACATAACAAGCATTAGAAAATTGAAAATAAAATAAAAGATTTAGCCAACAAAATCACTGATCACATCGGTGTTATCGTACGCGTCAAAGGGTTAAAAGTGTGTTCATATTTAAACTTTAATTATTCAGCGATTCCTCTGTATACCACTAGAAGTAAGCCTGCGTACCACTACTGGTAGACGTACCAGTTTGAGAACCACTGTTATAAAGGATTCATGGTAACACTTTACAATAACAGTACGTGAATAATGATGCATTAATATGTAAACTAAACATTACTTTATTATGAATTAATGATGAGTTAAGGTATGCATTAATCATGAACTAACTTTAACTACAACTTAAGTCACATGAGTTCATGTGTGAATAATGGTTATCTTAATTACTTGTTAGTACATGTTGTTAATTAATGTATTAATTAACATTTAAGTTTAAGCTAAATGTAACCAACATGAAATTATGAGCTGTAAATGTATAATTATGTCATGACTTTACTTGGAGGGGCACATCATCATTAACTCATCATTAACTACTCCTGTTCATGCTGATGAACGGAAAAGCTAACACTTTTCTATTGTTATTCAGTGTAAACCCACTAGTTGGACGTGCATAAGGTGTTCATGAGTAGTTAACAATGGGTTAATGATGATGTGCCCCTTCAAGTAAAGTCACAACATAATTATATGTTAACATATCATGAGTTCATGATGGTTAAATTAAGCATGAACTAATGTGGCAATTAATACATTAATTAACAAACAATCATGTACTAACAAGTAATTAAGGTAGCCGTTATTCACACATGAACTCATGTGACTCATGTTGTAGTAAAAGTTAATTCATGATTAGTGCATTCCTTAACTCATCCTTAATTCATAATAAGGTAATGTTTAGTTTACATATTAATACATCATTATTCATGTACTGTTATTGTAAAGTGTTACCGGATTCATGTCTTATGAACATCCCTTCAAGTAAAGCGTTACCTTTTTATTTTTTCAATATTGCTCAGTGCACTTTTAAAGTTGTCAGGGAACATCAATCATTTAAACCATTGGGGTTACATCAAGATGTTGCCATGTAATTACACATCATAAATAACATCAATTATGCAGTTTCTCTGGTAAGAAAACTGTGAACGTCCTTTAACTGAGCAAATATTACTACCACATGATGTAACTAACAAAGTTCCGATTATCTTACAAGAGAACCAGAACATCATGTGTATAAATATCCAGCCCACTCTCCTCTATCTCTATAGTTTTCTTGCATCCCTCCACCACTCCAAATCTCCTCACCCTTAATATGATTTATCCCATACATGAGTGGTTCCCAATTCCAGTCCT
>CAIGQQ010034334.1:1015410-1035481 GCA_903798035.1 Danio albolineatus
ATATGGACCAAAATCTCTGAGGAATATTTCCAGTACCTTGTTGAATCTATGCCACAAAGGGTTAAGGCAGTTCTGAAGGCAAAAGGGGGTCCAACCCAGTACTAGTAAGGTGTACCTAATAAAGTGGCCGGTGAGTGTATATACATGGATATTTTTCCAATGTACATTTTATTTTACCATAAATGCCTGCATGAATATTTTAACCATATTTTAGAGACAATAGAAATTATTTTTGGTCTACTTAAGTGGGCCAATGTCAGCTAACTGCATTACATAGAAATTTATACAACAATTAAAAAACTATTAAACATTTACATTCAAATTCCATTAAATGTGCAATTAAGTGCATCGCAATGAACATGCCATAAAGAGCATTACATTCAGTTCACACTAAAGTACGTATATACGCATCTAAAAATACTAGAAACAAGCTGTGATATATTTTTACATGATACTTTGAAGAACCCACTCTGAAAGCTCATGCTAAAGTTACAGGTTTAATAACTGAAACCCAAAACCCCACTTACATTAAAGTCTTTTGTGCTCTCAATGTACCAAACAATTTTCTGACATCCTTCACACTGCGCCTGTAGTGTAACACTCTCATCCACATTCACTGGATCGCAGTTTGAACAGCTAAACCGAGAGAAGATGTAATATATACATTGGTTTCAAAGTAGGCTACTTTACTCAAATGACAACAAATATAATCATACATGTAGATTGAATTATGATAGACGTTTAGATTCTCACGTAATAGACAGCTTCAGATTTTCCCCGGGAACCACAGTGATGCACTTCATTCCAGTTTGTGCATAACCATTTGCAGTGGTTGATACAGTATACACGGAGAAGGTGTATACTGGTGGAAGACAAGCTTCGGATATCTCAATTTCACTTCGTATCACGTCTTCAGAGCAGCGGCAAGACTCAGCTACAAAGAAAATGGAAAGAAAAAATGATAAAAAAATCAACCCTTTCTTACGAGCTTTCAGGAATGTTAAACAGATCAATCCAACTATTTGTTTACAAGTTGGCTATTTAGCATGTTAAGGTTGCTGGTTCGAAACCCGACTGGGTCAATTGGCATTTCTATGTGGAGTTTGCATGTTCTCCTCGAGTTTGTGTGGGTTTCCTCCAGGTGCTCCTGAATAAACTAAATTTGCCGTAGTTTATGTGTGTGTATGGGTGTTTCCCAGTACTGGGTTGCAGCTGGAAGGGTATCTGCTGTGTATGCTGGAAAAGTTGGCAGTTCATTCTGCTGTGTTGACCCCTGATGAATAACAGTTAGCACCTGTTACTAAATACCCTAACCAGCGTTTGGTACGTTACTTTAAAATGATAATCATTCATTCTTTTTCTTGTCGGCTTAGTCCCTTTATTAATCTGGGGTCGCCACAGCGGAATGAACCGCCAACTTATCCAGCATATGTTCTACGCAGTTCTGGCCTTTGGGGGAAACCAGAACATCCGGAGGAAACCCACGCAACCACGGGGAGAACATGCAAACTCCACACAGAAATGCCAGCTGACCCAGCTGGGGCTCGAACTTCTTGTTGTGAGGCGAACGTGCTACTCACTACGCCACCGTGGCACCGTGGCAAAAAGGTAATTAATTACCTTACCTTTTGAAAAGGAACTGCCCCAGTGACAGCTCCTGTACCTTTATTTCTAAGAGCGTATGAACGCAGATGATAATAACAGTTAATCTAAATACTTAGGCCTACCTAATATAAAGCTTAAATTAACATTAGATGTGATAACCGTGAAACCATGATTATTCTTCAGACTATACAATCGTACAACCAACATCTATAATTGTTGCATCCCTAATTGTTATGCAGTTCAAAACAAATGAATGTGTCTGAATGTAGAAGAAGCCTACTTAAACAATGCACTGCTTTTGTTGTGCTTTGAAATACAACATTTGAATAAGTTTGTTAAATAAAGCCACATTGTAAAATGCAGTGATATTATTCATTCATTCATTTTCTTTTCGGCTTAGTCCCTTTATTAATCCGGGGTCGCCACAGCGGAATGAACCGCCAACTTATCCAGCATTTGTTTTACGCAGCGGATGCCCTTCCAGCCATAACCCATCTCTGGGAAACACATCCATACATTCTCATTCACACACATTCGGACAATTTAGCTTACCCAATTCACCTGTACCGCATGTCTTTGGACTGTGGGGGAAACCGGAGCACCCGGAGGAAACCCACGCAACCACGGGGAGAACATGCAAACTCCACACAGAAATGCCAACTGGCCCAGCTGGGGATCGAACCTTCTTGCTGTGAGGCGAACGTGCTAACCACTAGGCCACCGTGGCGCCCGCAGTGATATTATGTAGTTTCAAAATACAACATATTAACATTTTAATGTAGAAAAAGCCCACGTGGATGTCTTAAGGAGCAAAAATGCAAAATATGCAGTTGTGTCCTCACTCATATCTCAAGTCATACCTCTCCGGCCCTTCGCTTGGGATGCTTTTCATGAACTGGCCCCCATGACAAACTAATTGAATAGCCCTGCTGTAGATTGATCATTACTGGGATGCATGAAAAGAGAAACAGAACTTGTAATAATGAAATAAGAACCGCTACAATAATTTACTTTCTGCACTGAAATTCAGACACGGTCCCAAAATCCCTTGATATTTGGCAGCTCCATCAAGGGCTGCATTCTGAATGTGCTGTTATAGCCTGGAAATCAAATGCTGTCAGAGCTTCAAGAAAGTCGCTTTGTTACTTTCATCCCACTTTACTTTTGTCCGAGTCTCCCCCTACAGTATATTCACAGTATTTCACAACAATTAATTAAATTGTCTCTTTAAGGCATGTGTTTAAATCATGAAACTGCCCAAGCATGGATATGAATGAGAATGCAAACATATTTCTATATAGCATATCATTTATGGGGAATATGATATATATTGGTACTTACTGCATTTCCAAACAGCATTGTCATCTTTCAGCCCTTCAACATACAGCTTGACGCTTGTAGTGCCGATGACTGGGACTTCTGGATCTGCAATGATCTGCACATAATCGGCTCTGGCTTCTCTTACATGCTCATCAGTCTGTGGAAATCAAATGTCTAAATGTGAATTACATGTATGCGTGTGACACTCTGAATCCAGAACATTACTATTGACAGCATCTGTGGCAATCTGCATGAATTATAACACCATCAGTTTGTAAAATCAAATAAAAGTGTGTGTACAGTAATGCACTTACAGTGAACATCTACAGGAGTATAATGGACTGGAATAATGCCATCATTTCACATATTACGTTAATTAATACAAGAAGCTCCCAGTACACATCACAATGCCTAGCCGGCATCACGATCCTCTGCCCCGCCCCCGTCACAGCAGCAACCCGCTCGCGAAAAATACACACTTAGGCCCTGTTTACACTAATACGTCTTAGTTTTAAATTGGCATTTTAGAACAAAAACGATCCACGTCCACACTGGCGTTTTATCTAGCTCTTCTGAACAGCCCTCCATCCACACTATACTGCTGAAAACGCATATCACCTGACCACACACACACTGTCATGCAGCATATGTGCACGTCTGAGCTCCAGGCAGTCAGCGGGTGCTTTGAGCACAAAACCCCAGAGAGCAGCGCACGTCGGACAGTTTATCAAGGATGTACCGCTGGATTGCGTTTCACTATAGTTGTTAAACGTGATTATGTAATTAATCTTGTCTCTATCTGACGACTCGTCGGTCTTTTTAATCTATTAGGTAACGTGTCACAGCGTCAATACACTGCTTCAATCTTACGATTTCACACTCGTACTTAGTAATTTTAGCAGAAACCTCAGATACTGTTGGTTGTGCACTTTTTTTCACCAAACAAGTTTGTTGACGCCATTATAACGACAGATCACACTGCCTATGTCCTGCGGAAAAAAGTAATTGACAGGTGGTCACTTGTGTGCAACTTATCTTTATTTATTTATGATTTGGTTATGGGTAAAACAAAGACCATGCGGGTCAGGCTAAAACGGTAGGCTACAAATAATTAATTAGTTATGAATTATTCATAAATAATTAATTTATTCACCTCTGCCTATGAAGATGATTCCATCGTCCATCCCGATGTTTCACAATAAACATCGTACAATGCTGAATAGGTCAACATTGCCCAACCCTACCCAGGTAGCAAACAATTCTGGCCCAGATTTGGCATAAAGCTGGCACAGCCGGCATTCATCCGGCACTGTATTTGTATTGTATTGAAATGTATTGTATTGGGGTGTATCGTATTGTGCTGTGTTGTATTGTATTGTACTGTATCGTATGGTACTGTGCTGTGCTGTATTGACTCCAGATCCTGTGTTCCGTTTGTTTTCACCATGTGACCTTCCCCATGTGCTCCTTTGTTCCAGTTCTCGCCGTTTGTTGTTGTTCATTGTTTCCACCTGTGTTTCATCCTTGTACGCAATCAGTTTGATCATCCCCTGTGTATTTAAGTCCCTGTGTTCAGTTAGTTTTTTGTCTGGTATTCTACGTTGATGCTTGTTTTAACCCCATGTCGTTCCCGAGTCTCCTGTGTTTCAATGTTCTTCCATGTAAGTGTTTATCAATGAATTTACGTATTTGATACCCCAGGCGTCACATAATACCAGACCAAAAGAAAAGTTTGCGGCGTTTTCCCCTCGATTGATTTTTATAGTCTTTTTTTTTTTGCTTCAGTGTTTTCTTTTCCTCCCCCTCATGTTCTGCGGGTTCTCCAACTCCAACTCCAACTTGAAAGCTGTCGTCCGAAGATGGTCCTGGAGGCAATCTGGCTGCTTACGTGGAGTGGCGAGGAACAGATCGTTTGACACCTGTACGGACGAAGAACTCGTCAATGCCACTACAGACCCAGTGACCAGCCAAACAACCATCTGCAGGGAGCGTGCGGCAGAGCCCACCGCAGATGGAGAGCCACCCGAGCGGAACATCACCAAGCAGGAGGAGCTCAACGAACCATCTGACCTGGTGTGTGAGCCGGCAACATCACCGAAAGTGGGTGTCCTGGTGGACGTCGAGGGACAGAGTGAGAGTACTGCCCACCTACCCTCAGCAGAGGGCGAACTGGACCGAACCCCGCTGATCATCAACTTCTGGAGCGAAGTCATACACCTTCCGCTGTTCCCAGACAGCCTTTCAGCCCCGTTGACCCCCTGAAGACGATAGCTCCAGGGTCATGAGCAGCATCCCACCCAACTCACCCTCTTCACCTCCGCTGATGTCATCATCCACAACAATTCAACCTACCCTTGGCCTGCTCCAGTCAGCCAGTCCCCCAGCTCACCCTCCAGCTTCGTAGGTCTCACCGAGGGCCTGCCTACCTGCTTCGGCAACCAGAGGTTATCGCCCGACGTCATCACCTCTGCCCTGCGAGCTACAGACTCCTCCTCGGCCCTCCGACTCAACTGCTCCACTTTGGCTTTCTCCTCGCTCATCTCCTCTGTGGACCGTCAGCCTCGTTCCTCCAGCTCCGTCTTGGTTAGTCATCACCCTGCCTTCACCTCTGGACTCCCCCGGCTGCGCCTCATCCCTCCATCCTGCCAGCTTCATTGAGCTCCTCCTTCCCTCCAGTTACACCTCGGCCCTCTGTCGCTCTGGCTCCGCCTCGGGCTTCCGGACCTGTGTCGTCGCTTCAGTCGGGTGAGCCGTCCGCTCCACTCCAGCCCTCTGGGGCCTTGAGGTCAACTTCGCCGCACGGTTCTCCGACTCCTCCTTGGGCTCCACCTCCAGTTGTGATGTCTCCCACAATTGGACCTCTGGAGTCGGCGACCACTCCTCCTCCATGGGTCCTCCCTCCATCGACTCCACCCTGGGCCGTCCTCCTGGCTGTGTCCTGGGTCCTACCCCTCCTGCTTCACCTCCCTTCCTGGCTCCTCCCTCCTGCAACTCCTCCCTGGTCATCTCCTCCTTTCCACGCCCTCCATCTCGTCTCCTGGTACCTCCCTTATAGATTCTGAATTGTATTGCATTGAGCTGTATCGCATTGTATTGTATTGTATTGTGTTGTATTGTATTTTATTGTGCTGTATTGTATTATGTTGTATTGTGCTGTATCGTATTGTGCTGTATCGTATTGTGCTGTATTGTATAATGTATTGAATTGTATTGTGCTGTATCATATTCTATTGTGCTGTATTGTATTTTATTGTTTTGTAATCTATTGTATTATGATGTATTGTGCTGTATTGTATCATATTGTATTGTATTTTATTGCATTGTGCTGTATTGTATTGTATTGTTTTGTACTGTGTTGTATCGTATGGTATTGTATTGTATTATATTGTGCTGTATCATATTGTATGGTATTGTATAGTACTGTATTGCATTGTATTGTATTGTGCGGTATTATACTGTATTGTATTGTATTGTGCTGTATCGTATTGTATGATATTGTATTGTATTGTGCTGTATTGGATTGTATTGGATTGCGCTGTGTCGTATTGAATTGTATTGTGCTGTATTGTATTGGATTGTGCTGTATTATATCGTATTGTATGGTTTTATATTGTATTGTGCTGTATTGGATTGTATTGTGTTGTATTGTATTGTATTGTATTGTACTGTGTTGTATAGTATCATACTGTGTTGTGTTGTATTGTACTGTATTGTATTGTATTGTGTTGTATCGTATTGTATTGTGCTGTATTGTATTGAATTGGATTGCGCTGTATCGTATTGTATTGTAATGTGCTGTATCGTATTGTATTGTATAGTATAGTATTGTACTGTATTGTATCATATTGTATTGTGTTGTGATGTGCTTTATTATATTGTATTGTGCTGTATTGTATTGTGCTGTACTGTACTTTATTGTATTGGATTGTATTGGATTGCGCTGTATCGTTTTGTATTGTATAGTATAGCATTGTACAGTACTGTATCATATTGTATTGTGTTGTATTGTCTCTTATTGTATTAAATTGTATTGTGCTTTACTGTATTGTATTTTATTATGCTGTATCATATTGAATGGTATTGTATTGTTTTGTATAGTATTGTATTGTAATGTGTCGTATTGTTTTGTATGGTATTATATTGTATTGTGCTGTATTGTATTATGTTGTATTGTACAGTATGGTATTGTATATTGCTGTATCGTATTGTATTGTGGTGTATTTTATTGTGCTGTATCATATTGTATGGTATTGTATTGTTTCGTATAGTATTGTATTGTATTGTGCTGTATTCTGTTGTATTGGATTGCACTGGATTGTATTGTATTGTATTGTATTGTATTGCGCTGTATCATATTGTGCTGTATCATATTGTGCTGTATTGTATCGTGCTGTCGCTTATTGTATTGTGCTGTATTGGATTATACTGGATTGCGATGTATCGTATCATATTGTATTGTATTGTGCTGTATCCTATTGTATTGTGGTGTATAGTAATGTACTGTATTGTATTGTATTGTGCTTTATTGTATTGTAATGTGTTGTGCTGTATCGGATTGTATTGTATTTTACTGTATTGTATTTATTGTGTTGTATTGTGTTGTGTTGTATTGTATTGCATTGTACTGTATCGTATTTTATTGTATTGTTCATTTTCATGTGTCGTTATGTATTATATTGTGGTGTATCGTATAGTATTGTGTTGTGCTGTATTCTCTTGTTTTATATTGTGCTCTATTGCATTGTATTGTGCTGTATCGTATCGTTTTGTATTGTATGTGGTTATGGACAGTGTCTGGATCACATACTGTATTGCCATCATGTTGGTTCTCTGTTTCACTGCTACAAACTGTTGTGTTTCCACCATCCACTTCAATGCTTGAGAAGGAGTTTTCTGCTCTGACCACAACGTTTAATTTTCCTAAATTAGAAGACAGAGAAAAAAGGACTAAATGTGGAAATAATTTTAATTTCAATCTATGTTTAAATGCACAATAAAATACTTTTTAATGCCTGCACACACGAAAAAATGCTACAGTAATTTATGATTGATAGTAGAGTATGTTTGCCTATTGTATGGGTGACTCAGTCGCTCAGCGGTTAGCACTGTCACCTCACAGCAAGAAGATCGCTGGTTCGAGTCCCGTCTGTATCAGTTGGCATTTCTGTTTGGAGTTTGCATGTTCTTCTTTTGATGGCGTGGGTTTCCTCCAGCGGCTCCGGTTTCCCCTACAGTCCAAAGACATGCGCTGTAAGTGAATTGGGTAAGCTAAATTGACCATAGTGTATGTGTGTGAATGAGAGTGTATAGGTGTTGGCCAGTGATGGGTTGCAGCTGGAAGGGCAACCGCTGTGTAAAACATATGATGGTTAAGTTGGCAGTTTATTCCGCTGTGGCGACCACTGATAAATAAGGGACTAAGCCAAAAAGCAAATGAATGAATGTTTGCTGCTGGCACCCAATGTCTTCAACAAAAGGGAAAAAGTACTATGGAAGTCAATTGACATTGACATTTGACATTTTTCAAAATATCTTCTTTTGTGACCAAAAAAAACCTGGTTTTAAACAAGGGTTTTAAACACTTTAAATTAATGGTGACATCATTTCTTTATTTTTTGGGTGAACTTTCATTAAACAATACATAAAACATTACATTTTGATGTATGAAAATTTATTCGTTCATTTTCCTTCGGCTTAGTCTCTATTTCAGAGGTCGCCACAGTGGAATGAACCACCAACTATTCCAGCATATGTTTTATGTAGCAAATGCCCTTCCAGATGCAACCCATTACTGGGAAACACCTATTCACTCTCACATTCCCACACACTAAGACCAATTTAGTTTATTCAGTTCACCTATAGCACGTCTTTGGACTGTGGGGAAACCGGAGCACCCAGTGGAAACCCATGCTAATACGGGGTGAACATGCAAACTCCACACAGAAATGCCAACTGGCCCAGTTGGGACTCGAACCAGCGACCTTTTTATTTTGCTGCATAAGTGCTAACTACTGAAGTATGAAAATATCCTCCAATAACTTTTGTTGTATAATAATCAATCAAATACCTGTCAGTATTGTGTTTGAGATGAGGAACACCTGTGGACCTCCGTGCATCATCTGGTGTGTCTCAGAGAAGGACTGATTGTCTACAGACAGCAGGAACTGCAAGCGCGCGGGAGCTCCTCGTGAAAGAGACACGCTGACATTGAGGACTCGCACCGGACACTGCTCAAGACCAGGACCCAGATCCACTTCTGCAGTGAGTCCTTCAAGCTGCTCCAGCAAACACAGCTCCAGGGCGCTGGACTGACTCGCTGCCGTCACCTCATTCAGAGCCACTACTGTGAGCTGATGGCAGCCTGGCCCAAGCTGCTGTTGCTGAATTTCTGGAGAAACGCTGATGTTTACAGGAACGATTCCTCTGATGGCGTATGCAGAGGCCAGATCTGTGCTTCCATGCTGAACTTTGTAGGTTACGTTTGTTCCTGTAGGAAGTGAATTCACACATAGAAAGTAAATCGCATCATACTGAACAACCTCAAGACATGGGCGCTTTATAAATGCAGCAAACCTTTCGGAAACATTATAAATGTCCAAGAAGATGTCCAAAATCTTCACACGCGATGATCCAGAGACTTTTTATAGACTGCATGTCACTGAAAATGATGGATGTCGACTGCATGATGACTGAAATCACCAAAGAGCCATAAACAGTCACTAATGGAACGAATGAAGAATGGAAGGAAGGGCCAAATAAAATGAAGGCTGAACAAGGAATGGAGGCAAGGATCGAAGAACCAAATAAATGAAGGGTTCAAGGAAGGAAAGAACAAACTAAGGAAGGAACGAACGAATGAATGAACAAAGGACCTAATGAAGGAAGGAACAAAAATATGAAAGAAAGAATGAGCGAACAAATCAAGGGAGGAAAGAAGGAAGGACCAAACGAATAAAAGAAGAATTCAAAGAAACTATTTGAGGAAGGACAGAACAAACTAAGGAAGGAAGGAAGGAATGAACAAACAAATAAATGAACAAAAGGACCTAATGTAGGAAGGAACTAAAATATGAAAGAAAGAATAAGCGAACAAATGACGGGAGGAAAGAAGGAAGGACCAAACGAATGAAGGATTAATTCAAGGAAGGACTGAAGAAACTAAGAAAGGAAAAAAGGAACGAACAAACAAAGGACCTAATGAAGGAAGAAACAAAAATATGAAAAAAAGAACGAGCGAACAAATGAAGGGAGGAAAGAAGGAAGGAAAAACGAAAAAAGGAAGAATTCAAGGAAGGACAGAACAAACTAAGGAAGGAAGAAAGCAATGAACAATAGAACCTAATGTAGGAAGGAACAAAAATATGAACGAACGAGTGAACGAAGGAAGGAGGGAACAAACTAATGAATGAAGGAAGGAGAAAACAAACAAATAATTAAAGGAAGGTTGGAAGGAACGAACAAAAATAGGAAGATACCTAAATACACTACATGTTGTTTGTGCAGGGATTTGTAAACGTAACATTCTGTAACCGCGTCAACTTTTCTACAGTGTAATACTCACTACTCTTTAAAAGGTTTACTTTTTACTCATACTTTGAGTAAAATTTACAGCAGATACTTTTACTCTACTTGCATTACATGCAAAACATGTGTTGTGAGTTTATGTTTTTTAGTTCTGTGTTCGTTTGCATGTGTTTTATGTACAGAACTTTGGTACCCATTGTGGTGTGTTGAAAGTGCTCTAGAAATAAATTGAGTTGAGTTTTGACAACCACACTCTCAGAAATAAAGGTACATGAGCTGTCACTGCGGTGGGAAGACAAGACAAAGGAAAAGTGTTGAAATGCGAAGACTCAGCAATGACTGTGTGTTTGTGTGGTGATTTTATAGTCCAGGAAATCAGTTCATGAGCAGCATCAGCTGTGGGGTTGTAATCAAATGGTGACTTGGAGCAGGTGTTTGTGTGTGTGTTGCATGACTGGATCTGTAGTCCATTTGCAAGCAGATTTGTAGTTCATGAGGTGTGTGTGTGTGTGTGTGTGTGTGTCTGCACAGGCTGGATCGCTGGTAATGGACTACAGATCCAGTCATGCACCCGAAAAATGTCAAATAAAAACTGTACGATGCAATTATTTAATGAGTGCAATTCATAAACGTCTGAATAATCTTAAACTTAGCCAAAATCTTTGAATGGAATTATATCATTAATTCCACAATGACGTTAAGAAACACAAGAGCTATTTATGATAATAAAAAGAAAAGTTTTCTGAGCACCAAATATTACAACAGATAATGGCTCTGTTTAGAACTCCACACAGTGCTAGTTTTTTACTGTACTTTTATTAAATACTATTTATACTGTACTATTAATTAAACACAGCCTTGTTGAGACTTTTAAAACGATTTCAAGAGTTCACACTTAGATACTGCTTGATGATAATAGCAGGTTTGGCATGCTGTCCCGGGAGAGAACCCTGAGCTCAGAGATAATTGAGCCCAGGGCTACCGCCTGGTCAATGAGCATATGAGGGGGTACGAGATCAGTAAGTTCTCGAGAACTCCCCCTGGTAAAGGAGGAAAAGGGGGAGATGGGGTGGATGGGGGGATTCTTCAAAAAAATGAAGATGAGGGAGTAATGCTAGTCGGGCTATTTATAGTGAGTTTGGAATGATCTGATTGGCTTACTAAAGATTACAGATGAGAGACCAGCTGTGATCAATCATATCACATGCTCCTCTCAAAATTAGTTTGTGAAACTTCACTTAAAATCATTCATTCATTCATTTATTCATTTTCTTTTTGGCTTAGTCCCTTTATTAATCCGGGGTCGCCACAGCGGAATGAACCGCCAACTTATCCAGCATTTGTTTCACACAGCGGATGCCCTTCCAGCTGCAACCCATCTCTGGGAAACATCCATACACACTCATACACTACGGACAATTTTGGCCAACACAATTCACCTGTACCACATGTCTTTGGACTTGTTAGGGAAACCGGAGCACCCAGAGGAAACCCACGCAACCACAGGGAGAACATGTAAACTCCACACAGAGATGCCAACTGACCCAGCTGGGGCTCGAACCAGCGACCTTCTTGCTGTGAGGCGAACGTGCTACTCACTACGCCACCGTGGCGCCCTACTTAAAATCATATTTATTCTAAAACATTCGACAGCCGGTATTTCTGTCTTGATTAAAAATGTAAGTACATAAATAATGACATCCCTTAAAATAGATGAAGTATTTCTATTAATAACCATAATACCTGCAATAACGAAAGGAAAAGAACATATATTACCTGCATCTAACTGCACTTGGATTCTCAAAGGGTGATTATAAAGTGCTTTGCAGTTTGTATTGTTTGTGGATTGATTCATGCTGTGGCACTTTATAGTCCCGAACTCTCCGAGTGGCTCCTGGATGGTGATGGTTTTGTGGGCCGTCACATGCCAGTCACTTGTACTGCACTCGACCGCGACCGTGTATAATCCAGCATGACTGTACTTATGCACCACATTCTCCATCCTAGAAAGAGATTCCACAGTCAGTCACTAAATAAACTCAAGCGAGCAATTGTTTTTTTAGCCACTGATAAATTTCCAGTAAAAGAGTAATGCGACCTTTTTCAATGTCCTCGGGTTTCTTTTACAGCATTGATAATGTCATTTAATTAAAATGAGATCAGTTAAATAGACTTAAGCAATCATTTAGTTGTTCAAGTGTAAAATGAGATGGTTACAGGTTTCTAGCATTTTAATAAATACATTTTTTTGTGTGTTCAACAGAAGCAAGTCACTAAAACTATTCCTGTAGTTCATTCATTCATTTTCTTTTCAGCTTAGTCCCTTTATTAATCCGGGGTCGCCACAGCGGAATGAACCGCCAACTTATCCAGCATTTGTTTTACGCAGCGGATGCCCTTCCAGCCACAACCCATCTCTGGGAAACACATCCATACATTGTCATTCACACACATACACTACGGACAATTTAGCTTACCCAATTCACCTGTACCGCATGTCTTTGGACTGTGGGGGAAACCGGAGCACCCGGAGGAAACCCACGCAACCACTGGGAGAACATGGAAACTCCACACAGAAATGCCAACTGGCCTAGCCGGGGATCGAACCAGCGACCTTCTTGCTGTGAGGCGAACGTGCTAACCACTCGGCCCTACTATTCCTGTAGTACTCAATATATGTCGCGGTAATATTTTGTCCCACACTCACAATAGTAAACATGTCAATTGTTTACTAGAGATGTTTGGAGAGGGAGAAGTAAATAAAAAAAGAAAAGTAAATAAATCAATCAATGTGCATGCATAAATCATTATACTAAATATTTTTATGTGTTATTTATTTTTACGCGCCTTCAAGTGTAGTTTTAGGCTTATTTAGAACTCTGCTTATTCACAGTTTTTAAACTTATCATAAATGGGCATAAGACATAAATGAACTTTATTTTATCAATAGATTATTTGGTTGCATTTGAAACTGACTTTTGGTTTCTTTTGAAACTACGTTCTTCACTGGTCATCATTATTCATCTGTAGGCCCGCACGGATTCTGCGCGCGCAGAATTCCGCAGATTTGCGCAGATTTTTAGCCCATCATTGATTCTGTTAGTTTTCTGGTGTAAATGTGGGTAAATGTTTATTTACTCAGTTTTCAAATTAATTTCAGTAATATTATTGACTAATATAAAAATATTCATATGATTTATTTACAACAGAGTTTGTAAATTAATATTTTCTGTCTTTTAGTAGAGATTTCATATGAGAGACTTGCTTTGTTTACCAAATAAAGTGGATCTAATTGGATTCGCATTAAAAGCATTCATTCAAAGCTAAAATCCGCAGATTTTTAACAAAATTCTGTACAAATATAGCAAAAAATGTCCACAGATTCTGTCTGGCCCTACTGCGCGTGCAGATTATTGACGACTTTGTAAACAAATAATAAAATTTTAAAATCAATACAGAATTGATTTTAAAATTTTATTATTTGTTTACAAAGCCGTCAATAATCTTTCTCATCAGTACCTTACAGACTTGCTTTGTCCGTATACCCCCTCTCGAACCTTGAGATCCTATGATTTAAATCTACTCACTGTCCCGAGAACGCGCCCTAAAAAACAAGGAGATTGAGCGTTTGCTGTTGCTGGTCCTAAACTCTGGAACAGTCTACCAATTCACATTAGACTTCCCCCTCCACCTCTGTGTTTAAGTCAGTTTTAAAGACCTATCTATTCTCTCTCGCTTTTAATACTTCTTGATCATTGTTTTATTGATTTTATTTGTTTATTGTTTCGTTTATATTCTGCTTCCTTCTCTGTCTTTAGTACTCCTATGTACAGCACTTTGGTCAACCTCAGTTGTTTTTAAATGTGCTTTATAAATAAATATTGTATTGTATTGTATCTGTATGCCCCACCTACAGGCGGATAATGATTTTGCATTTTAATTCTGCAAAGTGTTTTCTACAGGGGTGTTAATTTGTGTTTTGAAATAATATAAATCTAATTTAAACAAACAATTACGCTAGCTAATGGCTACTGGATCACCTTTACTTTGCTTTGGTTGCCTAAATTAATTGGCAATAAGTTTACCTCAGCCCATGATAATGCAAAAAAAAAAAAAACAGCACCACCTAGGTCATATTTTCATTGTCTTTTTTGTTGTTTCCAGCTTAATAAAGAAAACTAAAATCAGTATCTGAACCACAATTTTAAAATGCTTATATTTATGTATTTATTGCTGAATTACAAGTTCAGTTTTTGATTGGCCTTGTGATAAAGTGAATGATTTCTGATTCTTGACTCATTTTTGCAATTTATTTATTTTTGCAAAAGGGTTGAATACTCAAAAATGTCACTTGTTAAATCAATTACTATATTACCAGACATAATAAATATAATAAACTAGCTATTACACACTTAGTTTAGGACTAGGCACTGAGGTCCACACTATTTAGGTCCACTTATTATAAAGTTTCTGGCCCCTGGCTGCATTTCGAAAGAGATATAACCACAGAACTAAACAACAAAGACAACATCAACGCTTATAATTACGGGTCTAAAAGGTGGATTTTGCTGCATAAGGTAGGGCAGTGGCTATTATTTATATTGACAGCCATGCCAAAACACATTTTTGTTTGTTAGATAGATGGCCACCATTAATCTGTAATATAATATAATATAATATAATATAATATATACAATTTATTATTATTTAGATTATTACATAGTGGGTTAGCTTAATAAAATAATGTAATGTGTGTGTTGAATATAATATACGTTTGTTGATAGGTGGTGCTTTTGTTGAAACCTCTTCTTGATCAGTCGAAAATCTTTTTAAATGCATTAAAGGGCAACGCATATCTTAGCGCTTTTTTCACCCTCCGCCTATGGTGGTGACCCCTGAAATATAAGGGCCTTAGTCGAAGGAAAATGAATAAATGATGTGTGTATCTGTTATGAAGCAGACGGGGAACAGAGGTAAGTGAAACGTAAGGTGTTTATTTTGACAACAATGAACAAAAAGGGATTGCCAGGAGGATATGGGATGACGATGGTGATCACAGTCCTTGACTTTGTAGAATGGATGACACACGAGAGGATGGACAACACACACCAGATACTGAAGACGATGGACACACAGATGACAGAGGATTCACAGACTGGAGACTCGGGGAACCAGGAGGACTAGGAGGAAACAGAGATTCGGAAAGTACAATAAACAATTGGTTGAGTGTTGACTAGCGCAGAGTGTACACTCAGTGTCCGCTTTCGCTGGAACGAGCCCGGACACTAAGTGCTGTGATGACTGGGTCTTTATAGGGTGCTCGGTGATGTGCAGCAGCTGTGTGCTCATTAAAACTCAGGTGGTCGTGCTCTATGTGATTGTGTGCCATGGGAGCCTGACCAATCCGTGACATTACCCCCCTCCCCAGGGCCCGCTCCTGAGGGCCTAGACCTCCGACGTCGTGGTGGTCTGCCTCTTCCGCGAGGTGCTGGGAACTCAGGGTGATTAGTGTGGAACTCCGACATGAGTGTTGGATCTAGGATATCGGCTCTGGGGACCCATGATCTTTCTTCTGGACCGTACCCCTCCCAGTCCACGAGGTACTCTAGTCTCCCACCATGACGTCGGGAACGTAAGATGTCCTTCACTGAGTAGACCGCTCCTTCCTCCAGCATCAGTGGGGGAGGGGGTTCTTCTTCTTGGTCAGGCTCTGTGGAGGGAAGAACAGGGTCGTGGTAAGGTTTGAGGAGTGTTACATGAAACGTGGGGTGGATGCGGTATTGTGAAGGAAGTTGTAGTTTGTACGTGACGGGGTTGACCTGTTCCAGGACCGTGAAGGGACCAATGAATCTGGGACTCAGTTTCCGAGAGGGCAGTCGCAGGCGGATATCTCTTGTGGAGAGCCACACCTTTTGCCCTGGATTGTACACGGGTCCATCAGTTCTTCTCCTGTCCGCAATGACCTTGTTTCTGCGGACTGCCCTCTGGAGGTGTTGATGGGCCTCGTCCCAGACTCTCTTGCTCTCCCGGAACCAGTGATCCACTGCGGGGACATCAGATGGTTCGCCATCCCAGAGAAATAGTGGGGGTTGGAAACCTAAAACACACTGGAATGGCGTGAGTCCGGTGGTAGGTTGCCGCAGTGAATTCTGGGCATACTCCGCCCAGCCCAGAAACTGGCTCCAGGAGTTCTGGTGACCGTTACAAAAAGTCCTCAGGAATCGTCCCACCTCCTGGATCTTTCTCTCAGTCTGGCCATTCGTTTGGGGGTGGTATCCTGATGAGAGGCTGACGGTCACACCTAGGAGCTTGAAGAAAGCTTTTCATAATCTGGAGATGAACTGAGGACCTCTGTCTGATACAATGTCTTCTGGTATTCTGAAAGATCTGAAGACTTGATTGAATATTTGATCTGCTGTTACGAAGGCTGTGGGAAGCCCCTTTAATGGAATCAATCTTACGATCTTGGAAAAACGGTCGACGATTACTAGAATACAGGTATTTCCCTCAGAAGAAGGTAGGTCTGTCATAAAATCGACTCCTAGGTGTGACCAGGGATGATTCGGGATTGGCAAGGGATGGAGTTTTCCAGCGGGCAGATGACGAGGGCTCTTCGACTGGGCACACTCCTTACATCCTTGGATGTATCTCCTCACATCCCTTGCCATATGCGGCCACCAGAATCATTGGGACAGAAGCGAGAGGGTATAATTGGTCCCTGGATGCCCAGTGCCTAAAGAGGTATGAACGGAGTGAATAAGATCTACCCTTTGTTCTGATGGGATGAACTGCCGATGTGGTGGGCAACCCGGCGGAGGTGGATCTTCTGGAGTGGCGACGGCTGGAGGAGCAGTCCAGGTAATAGAACAGATGGAAATATGTTCTGGGAGAATCCTGGTGGGTAGTTCCACGGTATCTTGATGTTCGTGCATTCGGGAAAGAGCATCTGCTCGGAGGTTCTTGGATCCAGGGCGATACGAGATGGAAAAGTGAAACCGGGAAAAGAAGAGGGACCAACGGGCTTGACAAGGACATAGTCTCTTTGCATTTTTCAGATATTGCAGGTTTTTATGATCCGTGATCACCTGTAAAGGGTGTTGTGCTCCTTCCAACCAATGCCGCCACTTCTCCAATGCGAGCTCGATGGCAAGGAGCTCCCTATCACCGATGTTGTAGTTTTGCTCCGCTGGGCTCAGCTTCCGGGAGAAGTAGGCACATGGGTGTAGTTGGGGAGGCGTACCGTGATGCTGTGACAATACTGCCCCGACTCCAGTAGTGGATGCATCTACTTCTACCGTGAAGAGGAGATCAGGATCAGGATGAGTCAGGAGTGGGGCCTTTGTAAATTCCTCCTTGAGGTAACGGAAGGCTGCGGCTGCTTCACTGGACCAGAGGATCTTCTTGGGTTTATTCTTGAGGGGGTTGGTGAGAGGAGTGGTGATTATACTGTAATTCTTGATGAATCGTCTGTAGAAATTGGCAAAGCCGAGGAATCGCTGGAGTTCTTTGATGGAAGTGGGTTCTGGCCAGGACAATACAGAGTTGATCTTCCCCTTGTCCATACGGACACCTAATTGGTCTATATGATATCCTAGGAACTGGACAGACGGTTGATGGAACGAGCATTTCTCAGCTTACAGATAGAGGTGGTTGTCTCTGAGGGTTTGGAGGACCTCCGCAACGTGTTGGCGATGTTCGGCCTCACTCCGGGAGTAGATGAGGATATCATCTATATATACTATTACACATCGGTGAAGAAACTCCCGGAGTACTTCATGGATGAAGTGTTGGAATACAGAGGGGGCGTTAACCAGGCCATAGGGCATGACCTGGTACTCATAGTGACCAGTAGGGGTCACGAAAGCAGTCTTCCACTGGTCCCCCTCTTGTATTCTTACCAGATTGTAGGCGCTGCGGAGGTCCAACTTTGTGAAGATTTTGGCTGCTCTTAACTGCTCCAAGGCTGCTGGTACAAGGGGAAGTGGATATCGGAACTTGACGGTACTGTTATTCAGAACTCTATAATCAATACACGGCAGCAGCCCTCCGTCCTTCTTGGCCACGAAGAAGAAACTTGATGCTGCGGGTGACTTGGAGTGACGAATATACCCCTGACTCAGAGCCTCCTGTATGTATTCCTCCATGGCCTTTGTCTCCGGAAGCGATAGCGGGTAGATCTTCCCTCTAGGCAACTGGACATCTGGAACGAGGTCAATGGCACAGTCCCATGGCCGATGCGGAGGTAGCTGGGAAGCTCTCTTGGGGCAGAAAACGTCTCGAAAGGAAAAATAGATTTCAGGGATATCAATAGATTGCTTATCGGGAGGACTCTCGACGGACGTCACATACAGAGAAATGGGCTTACGACCTTGAAGAGGCAGACCGGGAAAACAGGTTGGTGAACATCCATCCCTCCATTTCTTGATCTCTCCTGTGCCCCAAGAGATGATGGGATCGTGCTTCACCAGCCACGGGCGCCCTAGGATGATGTCCATGTTCGCTCCCTCCAGAACCAGGAAGTGAATATTCTCTTGATGAAACAGACCCAGTTGAAGCTGTACTGATTCACATTGACGGTTAATACGTGCCGATGACTGAATGCTCTGAGTTATCGGTTGTATCTGGTAGACGTGGGTGGACGCTTCTGTATGGAGTTGGAGTTGGCGACAGAGGGAATTGGAGATGAAATTCCCTGCTGACCCGGAATCGATAAGCGCTGTGACTAGAATAGAAACAGAAGGAGTAGTTAATTGTACAGTGGTAGTAAGAGGATGACTCTGTTCTATTCTACATACACTCACTGAGGTTCGAGTGGGACGTAGAGGGCAATCTAGCTGGATGTGTCCGTTGGCGCCACAATACAGCCACAGACCCCGGGTCAGCCTCCTCTGTCGCTCTGCAGCTGTCAGTCTACCAGACTCGATGATCATAGGTTCTGGTTCTGGAGGGGTAACTGGCTCAGGCGACCGGAGGAGTGCGTGTGGAGGGGGTCCAGGATCTAACTGATCCTGGTGATAAGCATCGTAGTGAGTGTTGTATGAATTTTTCTAGACCCATCGTGTCGTCTAGAGCGGCTAGTTGTACTCGCAGTGCGGGTTCCAAGCCAAGCCGGTAGGCTTGGAACAGAACATTCTTGTTTCAACAGAACATGGAATAATTTTTATATTACTCAATAATACGTAATAATTAGTATATTACTTCCACAGTAAGTAATCATTTTACGGTATGCTAAAGTGTATTTCATTTTCACAAGGGTTAACATTGATGACAATGTTTATATTGTATTCTTATCAGTCAGTGTTTAATGTGTGCCATTATGACATGCAGATACGCAACACTCACGTCTCCGGACTGTAATTATCAATGGTGTGTCCATCTCCAGCATTCAATGTGCACGTGAGATTGCCTTGAAACGGATGAAGCAACCACTTTACTGTGATAGTGATGTTGTCAAAGACGGCGGCCAGTTTACTCATCAGCAGATGAAGAGCTGAGAACAACAACCACACAAAAAGTTCATAAATTGACAGGTTTAATTCACATAACATAACATATAACATATAACATATAACATAACATATAACATATAACATAACATATAACATATAACATATAACATATA
>CAIGQQ010034334.1:1035491-1049151 GCA_903798035.1 Danio albolineatus
TATAACATAACATATAACATATAACATATAACATATAACATAACATAACATTTAACATAACATAAAATATAACAACATGACATGACAACATAACATAACATATAACATAACATAACATATAATATAACATATAACATAACATACATATAACATATAAAATAACATATAAAATAACATATAACATAACATAACATGACATGACATGACATGACATGACATGACATAACATATAACATATAACATAACATATAACATAACATATAACATAACATATAACATAACATATCATATAACATGACATGATATAACATATAACATAACATATAACATAACATATCATATAACATAACATATAACATAACATGACATGACAACATAACATATAACATGACATGACATAACAACATAGCATAACATGCAGACTGAGATGCAAAAAAAGGCTTTTAAATATGCAGCACCTCTTGCTTGGAACAATCTACAAAGTTGCATTGATTTTCACAATGCTTTTAAAAGGAGTATAAATGGTTTAGAGACTGAAACACATGCTTGCACTGTAGATGTTTTGAATACTTTGTCAGTGTGATACATGTTAACTGTCAATTTTTTTTTTTTTTTTGTTGTTGTCTGTAGACCCATGTGACATGTATACTGCCTACTCTTGGCCAGGACACTGTTGTAAAAGAGATTTTTAATCTCAACGTGTCTTTCCTGGTAAAATTAAGGTTATAATAATAATAATAATAATAATAATAATAATAATAATAACAATATTAATAATAATAATACAAATTTGTTAAATCGTTAATTTGAGGTAATTGGACAACTTTTATTATAATTTCATACAAAGTGTGAAGCTGTCTGGCACTCTGAAATATTTAGAATTTTTTCAACTTGCTGTGCCTGGAAAATGTGTCATACCCAGGGGCGTAGCAACCGGGCGGAACAGGGCAATGCATCCCCCTCACTTTTAGAGACAGACCATTTAGAAACAGCGGATTGATAATTATATGAATGTAAACTTTTGAATCTCATTCAGCCCACTTTTTTTTCGTTTTTTTTAAATAATGTTTTCTGGGTTTTACCCTTTATTAGGGTTTTCACCATTATTAGGACCGTAGAGAGAATTGAAAGGAAAGCATGGGGAGCAGAGAGAGGGGAAGGATCAGCATAGGACCACGAGGCGGAATCGTACTTAGGTCCCACGAGCACCGGAGTGCATGTGTCAACGCACTAACCACTACACCACTGGTGCCGAAATTCAGCCCACTTTTTCAATGTCCGCTACACCCCTGGTCACATACCGCATTCCTATTTGCGGTCTGAACCCGCACGTCTCCATTTAAAATAACGAAACAAATATATGCTATATGTTAAAGTCCCCTATTGTTGACTCGCAAAATCAGACCTGCGCATTGCAAAGCCCCTGTTTGCGGTTGAATTTAATTGAATAAATAGTTCACGCGGGCCGATCAAAGAATTCCAGCGGGCTGCATGTGGCCCAGGCCCCGTAAAATGCCCTGGTCTGTTTTAAACTATTAAAAATGTTACTACAAGTCACTTTTGCAAACTCATTCATTCATTCATTTTCTTTTCGGCTTAGTCCCTTTATTAATCCGGGGTCGCCACAGCGGATTGAACCGCCAACTTATCCAGCATTTGTTTTACGCAGCGGATGCCCTTCCAGCCACAACCCATCTCTGGGAAACACATTCATACATTCTCATTCACACACATACACTATGGACAATTTAGCTTACCCAATTCACCTGTACCGCATGTCTTTGGACTGTGGGGGAAACCGGAGCACCCGGAGGAAACCCACGCAACCACGGGGAGAACATGCTAACTCCACACAGAAATGCCAACTGGCCTAGCCGGGGATCGAACCAGCGACCTTCTTGCTGTGAGGCGAACGTGCTACTCACTACGCCACTGTGGCGCCCCTTTTGCAAACTCTTCAAGGTTAAAAGTTGTTGGAAGATAGATCAAGGTCCCATTATTTAATGGGGAAAAATAAAAACATGAATCACAAAATACTGAAAACTTTCTCTTTCTTCTGGTAAATACAAATGAAAATATTTTGAAGAATGCTGTAACCATTGACATCCATAGTATTTGTTTTTCCTACTAAAGTTCCTTCTAAAAAAACTGTCTTTTCCTACTGGAAGTCTTTCTTCATGTTATCTTTTTTGTGTTCAACAACAGAAAGAAACTCATAAAGCTTTGGAATCACTTTAGGGAGAGTAAACAGTGAGTAAACGTGTACTTTAGTGTGTGAACTATCCCTTTAAATGTTCTCTCATAATCCATCTAATCAAGCCATGCAATCAGTCACGTACCAGAGTAATAAAGCGTCTAAAGGCCACAGTGTGTCATCAATAAAAGGCAATAACGCTCCACATTATCAACATCAGATATGTTGTGTTTTTTTGTAAGGAATTTGATATTTGAAAGATATGTTTGGCTTTACATCATATGTGGGTGAAGACGTGAATTCTGACCCTCTTTGCAATGATATTCCACCCACAAGTAGCTCCCGATTGCTGGGCACGGCTCTCCAAAAGATGAAATGTCGGCAGTAGCCTGACACACCTGCAGCCCGTGACAGTGCTCTTGAAGAAAACACACACACACACAAACAGTTTTACCTACAGCATTCAAATAATCCGTAACATTAATCATCATATGCTGATACACTACAATGCATGTGCAAATAAAGCATTGCACAAATCCCTTAGTAAATATTGAACTCATGTACTTTTGCCATCGTATATTTTTATGGCTAGGGTGCATGCAATCTGATAAGTGCTTTGGTTAAAGCTTTTTGGCTTGCATGGTCGTCATATCTTTCCCCAGTGATAGCTTGTAAAAGTTAGGGAGTGGTTAAATGAAACACTTTTGCAGATTTATCATCAATCTTTTACAAACCCTAAAATAACTACATGTTATTTATTGTCTAGGGAACTTTAATTAAGATAAACACAATAAACAAGTTGGTCACTTAATTCTAATGTACAATTCACACTAGCAAGGTAGTAGTTGGGTTTAATAAAATCATACTTTATGAGTGCTAATACAACTGTTAATATATTAATAACAGGCAGGTGATGACTTTGAAGCTAGGATTTGACTCAGAAAAGTGTAACAAGTACTGACAAAAAAGGCCTGAATATGTCATTGTAAACAATTTGTGATAATGTTTGTCAAAGGCATTATGACTTGATTTTGTAGCCCTTATGACAAGCGCTTTTTTTCTTTGCTTTTATTTATATTTCTTCCCTTCTGTCTTTTTTTCTCTTTTCTGTAAATAAAATTTTTTAAAAAGTAAAAAAAAGAAAGAAAGAAAGAAAGAAAAAAATATGTGATAAGCCAGTACACAACCTGACAAAAGTCGCTTATCCAAGTTTTAGGAACAACAAATAATACTTCACTTCTAGTAGATCATTTGGTATTAGAAGTGGCTTATATTACACTCATTTTACCTTTTAATAAAATATGATCCTGCCTTGGTATTTATTTATTTATTTATTTATTATTTAATTATTAGGACAGTAAGGTCTGACTTTGCTTAGACTGAAGTCTTGTCATTTAACAGAAATAATGTACAGTATAGAATATAAAGTCATGGTGCAGTGTGAATATTGTGCATGACTCCCATGAGCTTGGAGGACTGCATCCATACATCTCTGCAATGACTTAAATAACTTATTAATAAAGTCATCTGGAAAGGAAAAGAAAGCGTTCTTGCAGGACACCCGGAGTTCATCAGGACTCTTTGAATTCATCTTCAATGCTTCCGCCTTCATCTTACCCCAGACTGTCACGGTTCATATTTCCGTGTTCACCTTTTGTTGTTATGTCTGTGTTTGTTTACCTTTCTTGACAGCATGAGTTCCAGTCAGCTGACTAATCAGTGGAGTCACCTGTAGTCTATTATCGAGACCTATTTAAGGACTCTGTTTCTCTCTTTTCGGCATTCAGTCGTTCATGTTTGTTCCTGTCTTCCAGATCTCGTATTTGCTGTGTTCCTGGACCTTTGAGTTTCTGGCGACCTCAGTTGATACCAGAGCTGTTGTCTTCCTTGAGTATTGTACCGAACTTCAGAATTGATATATAAGCGGTTGTCATCCTTGAGTATTGTGCTGAGCATCGGCGTTGATACCAGAGCTGTTGTCTTCCTTGAATATTGTACCGAACTTCAGAATTGATATATGAACGGTTGTCTTCCTTGAGTATTGTGCTGAGCAACAGCGTTAATACCAGAGCTGTTGTCTTCCTTGAATATTGTACCGAACTTCAGAATTGATATATGAACGGTTGTCTTCCTTGAGTATTGTGCTGAGCAACAGCGTTGATACCAGAGCTGTTGTCTTCCTTGAGTATTGTACCAAGCATCCAGCAAATACATTTTACTTGCATTTGGATCCGTTTTAATCTCCTTCTTGTGACACAGACATGCTCAATAATGTTCATGTCTGGTGACTGGGTTGGCCAATCCTGGAGCACCTTGACCTTCCTTGCTTTCAGGAACTTTGATGTGGAGGCTAAAGTATGAGAAGGAGCGCTATCCTGCTGAAGAATTTGCCCTCTTCTGTGGTTTGTAACGTAATGGGCAGCACAAATGTCTTGATACCTCAGGCTGTTGATGTTGCCATCCACTCTGCAGATCTCTCGCATGCGCCCATACTAAATGTAAACCCAAACCATGATTTTTCCTTCCCCAAACGTGACTGATTTCTTTGAGAATCTTGGGTCCATGTGGGTTCCAATGGGTCTTCTGCAGTATTTGTGAGATTGGGATGCAGTTCAGCAGATGATTCATCAGAAAAATCGACCTTCTGCTGCTTTTCTAAATGATTAACTAGAAGTCAAGTTATTAGTTGTTGCTTTTACAATTGGGATCGACGTCAAGACTTTTGTCAGGTAGTGTAGTAAATGGTGTGAATTTTAACTTAAACTAAAGTGTTACCGAAATATTGTGTATAATTACGCACACAAACACACAGGTATTTATATCCTTATTCACTATTCCCTACCTAAGTCCAATCTTAAAGAAGTGATTGAAAGTATGTAGGGAAGGGATGCTGTTTTGTCGCTTAGCTTAACCCTTGAAACCAACACGTCAAACCTTGAATCAGATGAGCTACAGCAGCAGAAGAAGGATACTATTGACATATGCATATCACAGAAGGTCAGAGGAAAATTTTGAGTGACGTACCTGACACAGCATCCACTATATCCACCCAGCTGCAGTCCTCCTGCTGTGAAGACGCTTGCGAAGGAGTCTGGCTGGTCCTGCAGTAATGCACCGTCTTCCTGCCGTAGAAGCTGTCATCGATCTCTATCACTCGACCAGAGCCACATTGAAGTGTAGCATTATGATCAGCACAGGCTAAAGAGCGGCCAGACTCTAAAAAAACACCCAACATTAACAGGTTAAAACCAAATCAAACAGGAATTTAAAGAGGAAGATATTTTCATAGGCATTCTTCACAGGACTGATTACTCTACTCAGCCAATCAAATCTAAAAAAAAAAAAATAAGTAAATAATAAAGTAGTGACTGCTGGTTGAAGGAAAATAGTGGAGTAAAAGTACAGATGCAGCAGGAAACATTGTGAAATTAAAAGTACACAATTTAAAAATGACTTCGTTAACTGCAGTTTCTGAGAAAAACTATTCAGTTACAGTAACTGGAGTATTTGTAATTTCTTACTTTACACCACTGCTGCTACCCAATGACTTAATCCTGATGACTTGACAGGGTGGCCCTGTCAGAAAATTCTAGTAGCAGGCAATTACAGCACAACTATGGTTACATCTATGAGCACTATGTAAATAAACAGTAAGCTTGTGCATTTTTTGAGCTGAAAATGTACAACTTCTTCCAAGTCCAAAACAACTTTGTGAGTAATTATCACGTTTGGGGATCAAAGCAAGGAACAACAGAGAGGAGGATCCAAGTGCAGGTAAAATAAGCTTATATTTCAGCAAAACAAGGAAAAACAGAAGTAACTGGTACAAAAAGAGCAATCAAAAAAGGTAGTCAAAAACTGGCATAAAGTCAAAATAGGTGGCAAACAGGATCAAACAATAAACAAGGCTAAGGTCAAAAAACAGGCAAAACAGAGAAATACAAGCGTATGTCAACATCAAAAACTCCATAGTAAACTGGTGTATGTGTGGTGTATAAATAGTCTGAATGATCAGTTATCACATATCTCAGCTGTGTGTGTGTGTCTCATCAGCCTTATGAGCAACTGGTGTGTGTGACATGGCCTGATAGGATTTGTAGATCCTTAACAGGACATTTGTAGTTCTCACCAGCGTTCCACTCCTGACAGATCGCTGGTGAGCGTAACAGTAATCTGTTGAATGTGATGTGCTTGTGCCTGTTGGAGAGGACATCTCCTATGAGCTACACTGTTAGACTTTTTATTGTAGATTTGCGGCAACTTACTTGCAGCACTGTTGCCAGTAAGTTACCACAACTACCTCTTTACTGTAACTTACCTGTAAATGTGTTTTACAGTAGCAGGGTGCTACTGCAATTCCATTTTTTACAGTAAAATAACCTTACAGCAACTTATTTTTATGGTAAATTTATACTAGCAGTATAAAACATTTATTTTTAGTATTTACTATTGAATTTAATCAATTTCAAACGAGTGACTAATTCTTCAGCTTGAGCTAAGTCTTCAACTACAGTAGCAGTACTTGATTAATGTGGTTATAGTAAGATACCGCTGATTCCTAGTATGCAGTAAGTTTCTGTCGAAGTTTTAAAATAACCCGCAATGCAGTGCAAATTACAGTAGTGAACTGTAAATAATGTATGGGGTATTTTACTGGCTGTTTTTGCAGTAAATTCTGTCTATAAAAATCTGTAAAATTGTGTCAAAGTATAACAGTGTATTCAAGTACTTTGATTACAGTAGAATACCTCTAATTCCTAATATGCAGTAAGTTACTGTCAAAGTTTTAAAATGACCCTCAATGTGGAGCATACTACAGTAGTGAACTGTAAAGAATGTTTGTGGTTATTTTACTGCCTGTTTTTGCAGTGATTTAATGTAATATTGTGGCAAAGTCTAACGGTGCATTCACACCAGACGCGAAAGACACGTCAAGAGCGAGTGATTTACATGTTAAGTCAAAGGTGCGAATAAGCATGCTGCGACGCGATATGCGCGAATGACGCGAATGGCGCGGCACGAATGGCGCGATACGCACAAATGGCGCCGCGCGAATTGAGCGTTTGACGCACTTAAGGCGCAATTCGCACGAATCGCTCCAGTTTGAAAATCTGAACTTCAGCGGACATCGCGCCACATTAACCAATCAGGAGCTTGTTCTTGTGGGGTTGTGATTATGATGTAGCGCCTGTTGTTGGTGTCCCGGGGTAAGATCCTCCTGCCGACGGCTGTCGACACCGACAACAGTTCATTAAACTGGGCTTGGTTCAGTCTGAAGCACCGCTGAAAGCTTCCATCACCCAAGTTCAGTTTCTGGAGGATTTTATGAGCTCATAGAGCTCTGTGCACCTCTGAAATAATCTAGTGGACTCAGATACAGCTCCGAACGAATTGATGCTGTTTTTCAGCCTTCATAAAGCATATAAACACAGTTATTCTCTCTATAAACCCCTGTTAGCCATTTAGCAATAAAGCTACAATCACCAAGCCATAGAAAGAAGCCCTGCCCGTCACGCGAATCCGCGTCTTTTCTCAAGTGAATTTGACGCGCGAATGAAGCGGATTTGTACGCGCAAATGAAGCGAGTAATCTCAAATGTTCACGAGTGTATTTACGTGCGAATAGTGCGTTTTTTCCGCGCTTTCCGCGTCTGGTGTGAATACAGCATAAGACTGTACTCAAGTACTTTGATTACAGTAGAATACTGCAAATTTCTAAAATGCAATAAGTTACTGTCAAAGTTTTAAAATGACCCACAATGTGGAGCATACTACAGTAGTGTACTGTAAAGAACGTTTGTGGTTATTTTACTGGCTGTTTTTGCAGTAAATTACTGTAAAATTGAGGCAGAGTCTAACAGTGTAGAGACATGATGATGTGTGCGGGTTTAAAAGGGGTGTCTCATTGCTTAAGGGAATATTTTCATATCTATTTAAAATTTGGGATTGAAAGACCAACCAAACTCGCAGATGAAGAAGAGCTCCTGGCTGCAGTTTCTGGTGTTTTCCCACTGAAATCCTGAATCTCTCCGGATGAAGCCACAGGATGAGTTCAGCCACGGCTCCTGGAGCCAGTTGGAGTAACTAACATCTGATCCATCCAACCATGACAAGGGACCTGAAGACAAATAGAAACAGAACAACCCAAAGTGGTAAAACTTTAGGTCACGATATTAACAAGCCATTAACGAACACTACAAGCTTAATAAACTACTAATTAGCTGTTTATTAATAGTTAGCAAGGTAGAAGTTGGGTTTAGGTTTTGAGTAGGATTAGGGATACAGGATAAGACCATTCTCAATAACTTCTACTGAACAGTTAATATTTAAATAACAGGCACGTAATAAGCCAGTAGTTACCATGAATTGTGACCTAAATTAAAGTGTTACCCTAAAAGTTACTTTTTATTTGGTCTTGACAACTATTTTTGCATAAAAAGTTACTTTGTTTCCATATCTCAGTATTAGTAAAGTCTATAAAATGACTACTGTCTGCATTAAATTAAATGTATTAAGTGATTTTAAATATGTAAAGTGTATTACATGAAGGTTTGTTGTCTACTTTAATCTTGAAATTCCTTTTTATTGAAATATAATACAGGTATAATATCGTCATTTCGTTTTATCGTCAACAGACACATTTACATAAACATGAAATGGCAAACAGACTTTTGACTTATACTTATTCAAATATAAAAGAATAACTGATCACAATAATTTTATTATTAATTACTTTCTCGCTCATAAATGTGTCAAACCTGTGTTTGTATTAATAATAAAACCTTCACAATTTCTTCATGTTGTCCCAACGCAAATCGATTAAGTTAACTTAATCATTTCTTTTATTTAAGAAGATTCAACAACAACAACAAACAAAAAAAAAGGTTGTCCCAAAAACAACTTTAGAATTGGCTTATAATTTGTGAATAGTGTTGTTTCATTGTAAAGAAGTAGCTTGAGTTTTCGAAATCTGGAATCTGTAAAAAGTAATTACTTAAAAAAGTATGTAAACACTTTGCCTTGAAAGAGACAAGTTCATTCATTCATTCATTTTCTTTTCTGCTTAGTCCCTTTATTAATCTGGGGTCGCCACAGCGGAATGAAGCACCAACTTATCCAGCACATGTTTTACGCAGCGGATGCCCTTCCAGCTGCAACCCATCTCTGGGAAACACATCCATACACACTCATTCACACTCATACACTAAGGACAATTTTAACCTACCCAATTCAACTGTACCGCATGTGTCACGGCGGAATAAACAGGTATGGATCCAAATGCAAGTAAAAAATGATTTATTGACAGAGTCAAAATAATCACACAGGGTCTAGCAAGGGCAGGACGGGGAGGCAGGGCTGAGGAAGGTCGGGAAGGAAAACAGACGAGGTCCGGTGGTCACTCCTAGCTGTCCTGAACACAGATGACGGTAAGTGACTACACACACTCACACACAACGAACTGACACAGAAACATAGCAGCGGTGTCCATATATAGCCCTAATAATGACACTCAGCTGGTGCTAATCAGAACAGCTGAGTGACGTCATAACACGTGATCAGCCCAGACGCACCACAACAATAAACACGTAAACGATCAAAACAAGACAACCCCACGTGAAAACAGACAATCCGGAGAGAGCATAAAACTGCAACCGTGACAGCATGTCTTTGGGCTTGTGGGGGAAACCAGAGCACCCGGAGAAAACCCACGGGAACGCAGGGTGAACATGCAAACTCCATACAGAAACGCCAACTGGCCCAGCCGAGGCTCGAACCAGCGACCTTCTTGCTGTGAGGCGACAGCACTACCTACTGTGCCACTGCGTCGCCCAACAATATAAAAATAAAAAATATAAAGTATTTCTGCTGCAACTTAGAACTATTAAGTTCATGTAACTTATTTTTTATAATTATGCACAGTTCATTTACCTTCATTTTAAGGCAGTGTTTAATACATTTTTTAAAGTAAAGTTAACCATCGCTTTTTACAGTGTAGTGATGGTGACTTGTAACTCTCTGTAAGCTGGACTGGTTTGGAATACATCGAATTGTGGAGCCTACACACTTCTCTGTAAATTATTTATTTATTATATTTAATATATATTTTTTAATGCTTTCTTGAGGATAATGTACATTATGTTGTGTCCGGCATTCTGTGTATTGTGAGATCGCCTTTGTACTCTTCCTGTTCTAGTTAAGAACGTTTATTTTCTTATGCTAGAAACAATAAAAATATACATACAAAATAAGTAGCTTGAACAAGCAGCAAAAATTATTTTTTCTGTGTAATATATACACTCACCGGCCATTTTATTAGGTACACCTGTCTAACCAAATTATTTTTGATGCTTGTTCAAACTAATTATTTAAAATGAGTTGAAACAAGGGCGCCACGGTGGCGTAGTGAGTAGCACGTTCGCCTCACAGCAAGA
The DNA here is from genome assembly GCA_903798035.1 of Danio albolineatus. Lineage (NCBI taxonomy): Eukaryota > Metazoa > Chordata > Actinopteri > Cypriniformes > Danionidae > Danio > Danio albolineatus. Next base: position 1,046,117 of record CAIGQQ010034334.1, read on the forward strand.
AGGTCGCTGGTTCGATCCCCGGCTAGGCCAGTTGGCATTTCTGTGTGGAGTTTGCATGTTCTCCCCGTGGTTGCGTGGGTTGCCTCCGGGTGCTCCGGTTTCCCCCACAGTCCAAAGACATGCCGTACAGGTGAATTGGGTAAACTTAATTGTCCATAGTGTATGTGTGTGAATGAGAATGTATGAATGTGTTTCCCAGAGATGGGTTGTGGCTGGAACGGCATCCGCTGCGTGAAACAAATGCTCGATAAGTTGGCGGTTCAATCCGCTGTGGCGACCCCGGATTAATAAAGGGACTAAGCCGAAAAGAAAATGAATGAATGAATGAATGAGTTGAAACAACAAAATTCTTTTTTTTTTTTTTTGGAGGACAACTTAATTGTTTTATGTTCAATCCACTTTCAAATTTGTAAAAACAATTGGGTTAACATTATCAATTTGTGTTGGGACAGCATAAAATAATTGTGTGGAACCCAGCATTTTTACAGTGTTCCACTGAATGACTTGTCAATGGGTGTCTTGAGTAAATGATGGCAAAAATGTCTGAGGATGTGCTTGTATAATTTTTAAAAATGGCATCCTTTATCCATCTTGCCAAAACAAATATCCCCTTGGCTACCTTGATATAATATAACATCTAAAAATCACCCCAGTAAACCATGATGATACCATGGTAACCCCTAACCTAACTTGGGCGTTGGACCTAAACAAGGTGGCAAAAGCTGTAATCGTACACGTACACGTGCAACAATTAAACCCTCTTTGCAATTACAAAAGGGAGACATGGCGATAAAGGATGCTTCTTTATGGGGCTGTAAAGGTCTTTGTTAAGCCATAGACCAATTAACAGCATGCTGCTCAGGAGAGATAAGGCAAATTAGCAAGTAATAATGGTTGAAAGTTACAATGTAGGTGATTGAAAACTTGTTAATCTGTGTGTGAAACCCATCTGACAAGGAGGATAAGACTTCTTAACAGTCTGTGTCTCATTAGCTTAGTCTGATAAGAGATTGCTGAAAAAACAAGGTCCAAAAAAGTCTTTGACTTCCATAAAATGTATTATAAAGAAGATTAAATATTGTGTCGTTTTGTAGTAAAAGACTATTTGATGTTTAATTAATTAATTACAAATTAATTACTTTAATTACTATTAATTGTAACCCTTTAACAGACATCATAACCACCTAGTTGACCATTTATCCATAGGTTATCATTATTTTTTTATTTGCTTATTACTATTTATCAGAGTTGTGTCTGTTCATTATTCAATACAAGGAGTGGGCCAAAAACATTATTTTCAAGGAGTGCACCTTTAAGGGTTAATTAATAGTAAGCTAGTAACTTCATGTTTAGCCAACCAAACATATTTTCTGAGTGTAAGTTTATGCTGACAAGCCTGGAATCTGAAACATTTTGCTGGAAAACAGATTTTTATATTTTCTCCAACATCCCATTATATGGATAGTTGACAAATAAGCAGTAAAAACGTAAAAGTTTTGGTCTTGTTTATTTGACTGTCAAGTGATCTTAATATTTCTGTGAAACCCTGCCCGATAATTGCAATTTGTGGTTTATACTGATTATTTATATAATAAGCACCATACCAATGTTACCGAATTCACCTATAGCGCATGTCTTTGGACTGTAAGGGAAGCCAAAGCAACCGGAGGAAACACACATCAGCATGGGGAGACCATGCAAACTCCACAAAGAAATGCCAACTGGCCCAGCCGGGACTCGAACCAGCGACCTTCTTCCTGTAAGGCGACAGTGCTAACCACGTTGAATGAATGAAAAATTCTGAGACAAAAAATCTTGAATTGAGTCCTTTTTGAAATGAGTTAGCAGTTGGTTTTAGGCTTTGGATAAGGATTTGGGATGCAGAAAAAGATTATACTTTACAACTACTAATGAAGAGTTAATTTATTAATAGTAGGCAGGTAAAAGACAGTAGTTAAAAGCATGAATTGTGATCTAAATCTAAGAGTTCCCATTGTACTTTAGGTTGAAATAGTCACAGCATTGGACAGTTTTGAGATTTGGTTAGTCCAAAAAATGTACAAAAGTGTGACAATTTAAAATGTGTGTCAGTGAAATTCAATTCAACTCATGGTTATTTATATAGTGCTTTTACAATGTAGATTGTGTCAAAACAGCTTAACATTGAAGTTCTTGTAAAACTCAGAATTCAGGGTTGAAGTTCAGTTTAGTTCAGTTCATTGTGGTTTAATTTTCACTGCTGTGTTTTAATCAAACACTGAAGAGCAAATCCATCTATGCGCAGCTCCACGAGTCCTGAACCAAGCAAACCAGTAGCAAGGAACAAACTTCACCAATTGACAAAGTATAGGGAAAAAAACAAACAAATCTGACATTGTGATATTTTGTTTTTCTGCCATATATATATTGCGATATAAATATTATTTCACTAGATCAAGATTGTGATTTTCACAAGATCTTTCAATTCATGTTTATTTAAATGTAGTGCTTTTACAGTCTAGATTGTGTCAAAGCAGCTTAACATAGAAGTTCTAGTAAAATCAAGATTTTATGGTTGAAGTTTAGTTTAGTTCAGTTCAGTGTGGTTTAATTTTCACTGCTGAAAGGTCAAACACCAAAGAGCAAATCCATCTATGTGCAGCTCCACAAATCCTGAACAGAGCAAGCCAGTGGCGACAGCGTCGAGGAAAAAAACTTCACCAATTGACGAAGTAAAGGGAAAAAAACCTTGAGAGAAACCCGGCTTGACCATTTCTTCTCTGTCCAAACTGTGTGTGTAGCTGCAGTCAAGGCGCCAGAGGCTAGAGAAGCTGGATGTCCATTGTGGAGAACTGCAGGTATGAATAGGTCACCGGCGGGTGATCAGGCTGCCCCACAGGTCTTTCAGGAATCAGTCTCAAGTGTGACAGTGAAAAATAACCCATTTGCAGGACCAGATAGAATCTGCTGATATTTTTTGCTATTTCTGTGCAGAATTTTGTAAAATAATATTTATTTATTTATTTATTTATTTATTTATTTATTTATTTATTTAT